>WWET01001348.1:87150-102951 GCA_011038615.1 Limnodynastes dumerilii | reverse complement strand
CATACGCTCACACAGGAGCGTATGGCCGCCTAGCCCGCCCCCCTAGACTAATTTACTTACCTCCCCCCGCCCTCCAGGAGTAACATGAGCGTTGGGACGCTGGAGGATCGTAGATCGGGCGTTTCCATAGTAACGCCGGGCAACATCTGCCCGGCGCATGCGCATTAGAGCTACGGCCGCCGTACTAGCGATGGCGGCCGTAGCTCAGGATCAGGCCCATTGTGTGTAGAATTTTGAGGGAAAAAATTATTTATTCCATTTTGGAATAAAGCTGTAACATAAAATGTGGAAAAAGTGAAGCGCTGTGAATACTTTCCGAATGCACTGTAAGTGTGTCATTTATTGCTATTTATGTATCATTACGTGATAGAGACTTTCTAAAACAATGTTTGAATTCAGCACAAATAACGTTATTATTTATATTCATTTATCATTTATATTTATCTATCATTTATATTCAAATGTAAGAAAGATTTTGTTGCTGAGTGTTATTACCAATCAAATTAAATCAGAGCATATCTGTCACTTTTGGTTGAAAAATGAATTGGTTGGTGCAATCAATTCTCTTTTTTATCATTTACCATTTGGTTCTGTAAATGGTTATTTAACCTGATTTCATTAGAAAATACCTGTAAAAGATGGATGAACTCTGTGTTTGGTATTTAAAATTTTTATTTTTTATTAGAATTTTTTTTTAAAAGGTAACATTTTTATTCTTTATTGGACGTGTTTTTTTTTACTGTAAAAGTAAAAAGTATAGGTGTCCCCATACATACCACCCTTTTCCTCCCCCTATTAACAGCTATTAGGGGGAGGAAAAGAGGGGTATATGGGGACATCGCTGGAATACTTACCCCTTTTATGCCGGGAGCGGAGTGTAAAACTCCACTCCGGCATTTTGTAAATATTAAAAACGTAATTTTAATGCGATGGTACCAGTTTTCGCTTTAAAACTGGCACTATCACATTAAAATGAGCTTTGTAAATAGACCCCTTAGTTTTATATTTCTAGATATTATTTACTTCACTGAATTTTAAACATATATCTTTATTTTGATAATAAGTGGCAATAAGCATTTTATCAAATCTGATCGACACCGGTGCTAATTTTTGGGCAGCACATGTGCAATCCAAAGAGATCTAGAAATGGTGTCAGCTTGGTACCTAGATTAAAGAAAGCTTATCACAATCTAAATATTCAGTTCTGCTCTATGTCCCCATTGAAAATCCGTTAGCTGTTTATAAACAATGCTCATCACTAAGCGCTGTTTATAAACTTTTTCGGCTGCAAACTTCATTTACAGAGCTGCGGGCGCCTGCTACTGTACATTAATAGCATGTTGTTGCACTGTAGATGCTGCTGGGGAGTAGTAGCAGCAGGGTGTGGCTGTAGCCACTATCCGTTAGTAAGGATATTGGTTCTGGTTCACAGTTGATGGTTATTGTGCGATTGTCATGATAATTGTAAGCAAAAACTGTAGTGTGTACCCATGTATATAGATGGTTGTATTGCACTGGTATTGCGTACACCTGTAAAAACACATTGGCATGGCAAGTATAACTGTGAAACTACAAAATGATGTCCCATATAAACGATATAGTGCAGGGCCTGATTTCTATAGGGAGAACACTGCTCTCCTATTCTTGACAGAACACCTGCCTAACTACACTCTTGTTGCTCCATGGTTCACATTCCACACAAAATAATTCTAATTTTATGGTGGGGCAAAACAAAGCTTATATGTCCATCCAAAACTTTTCAACTTGTAATTTAGATTTACCAGCTGTTATTAGACCCCTTGAAGTGTTCTGCTGCAATCACATCCATGCAGTGAGCTGTACTTTACCCAGTGGTGTGTTCTCATGCAGTATTTATAATGTGCCAGCAGGTGCCTCATGTATTATCATCATGCCTGTGTTTGCAGAAGGAGGGACACTAATGCCGTGTTGCTCGTTATAATATACAAATGGGTGCAGTTTCATGGAGCTTTATGTAAGCATTCTGTCATTGTTCTCTTGTTTTTAGTAAATTATATTGAAGTGTTCTCTAGTTCTGGAAGCAGCAGAAGTCTCTGGTGTCTATTAAGACTTATAAAAATGAAGCAGATATGCATAACATTATATGACCCACCAGGCTACAGTATGAGATACTTTTTATTGTGTACATTAGATTTTAGACAACATTGTTGTCACTTGAGTAACTTGAAGTGATCCTTAAAGCACCTACATTAAAAATACATTTAAGTGAAGTTGAGATCATGGTGATAAGTTTATCATAATATGACCATACTTTATTAGTGATTTTCATTTAAAGACATCAGTCATTTGAGGACCAGGTGGAACAACCAGACGACAGTGATTGACGGCTCTGATGGATAACACATTATGCGTTTCCTTCTGTGACACAGATCATAGAGGGTTCACAATGGAGGCCCAACACAGAGGTTAGTATCAACCAATGTATTGTATCTACTAGACATGAGCGCCGACCCCCATGTTTTGGTTTTAGATCTGTACTTCATGTTTTGGTTTTGTAAAAAAAAGTCAAATGTTTTGGTTTGGATCTGTATTTTTTTAAACATTGCTAAAAAAAAAATGCAAACATTTTGCTCCTAAAGCATTATAAATATGAATAACATTCATTTTCGGTCATTCCTAGTCAAATTGAACCACCTCACATCTCACAAGTTTCATGTTGGTAAAATCTTGTGTGCGATACTTCCATCTCTATTAGGCGCACTATAATTAATATATCCATTTTATACCTCATTTGGTAGAGTCATTTTGCCAAAACTTTACATAGAAACATAGAAAGTGATGGCAGATAAAAACCACATGTCTAGTCTGCCCAGTTGTTTATTTAAAACTATACTGACCCTAGACCCTATTTACCCATAATTTAGTTTTAGATTTAGGATATCCTTATATTTATCCCAAGCATGTTTAATCTGTTCTACTGTGTTACCTCAACCACCTCAGATGGGAGATTATTCCACTTCTCTGCTCCAAGCTATACATGTTTAGTTCCTCTAGCCTTTCTTGGCATGATTTGTGACACAGGCCATGGACCATTTTAGTTGCTCTTCTTTGCACAGTCTCTAATGTATTTATGTCTTTCTGGAGATATGGCCTCCAGAACTTAAGTCCAACCCTAAAGTTTCCAGCTTATTTAACAGTGTTCGATGTGGCACAGTGTCAAAAGCCTTGCTAAAATCTAGATAAGCTATGTCTACAGCTCCCCCTTTATCTAATACTTTACTAACCCAGTCAAAAATGTAAATAAGATTTGTTTGACATGATCTCCCCCCAGTGAATCCATGCTGCTTGGGATCCTGTAAGTTACTGGATTTAAGATACTCTGCAATTTGTTCCTTTAACAATGTTTCCATCAATTTCCTTAGTACTGATGTGAGACTCACTGGTCAGTAATTTGACGCTTCTTCCCTATTTCCACTTTTATGCAGAGGGACGACATTTGCTATTTTACAGTCCTCTGGAATTACCCCAGTTATTATTGAAGCTTTTTAGGTAATGGAAGCATCTTTTGTCTGTTAGGATGAAGCAGTGTAAGTCCAGACCTGATGTGCTCACCCTCTGCTACACCCTAATCAGCCTATTGGTCGATCAGGTCCTTTATGTAGCAGTGATGCTATAATGTGATATAGAATCCATTTGCTGTTATCTATGATAGATCAGTGTTCAAGGAAAAAGGTTTTTATTACTTGAGGTAACAAGAAACACATGTTCACAGCAATTACATTAGGGTTTAAAAACATCACAGTCTGTTACTGAGTATTTTATGTTACAAATATGGGTTTGAGAGTTAAAATCTCCTTGATTTTAGAGCTTTTCTGATTCTTTACCTTTATATGATTATAGTAAAAAATTTCTTTTAAAGCGTTAACCAAATATCATATTATTTTTGTGGAGTGCACTTAGGACTGGATCCAGATTTCATAATGCATGCGCCCTCCGGATGTTACGCTAGTGTTACGTTCGTTCCGTATGATGCCATTTCCGAGAAAATGGGCTGTGCTTTCCCTCTGCTCTCTAAAAGTGGATGGGAGTTTCCCACACTCTTGTGGATCAGTGGATGTACAGACCGCTGATCCGCATGCTTTAATGCTGCGTAAGCAGCCATAAAGCCCGTACGAAAGAGGGGAGTGAAAAGGGGGAGTTCACTACCCTCTCTGTCAGATGGACAGACCCCCGCGTGTACAGAAAGCGCGCGGGAGTCTGGATCCAGTCCTTAGACATCACTTTATTTTCTTTATCAAAAATTGTCATTTGGGCAATGACGTAAGGTATATGAAAAGAAAGGACAAAACAGCCGTTCTGCTTCACATTTTTATTTAGTATTTGTTTTTCATATTCCTTCTATCACTGCCCCAAATGACATTTTTAAGCAGCAATGACTGGATACAGAAAAGTGGATTCTGTATGTTAGCTTCTGTAGTAGCGGCAAATGTACGGAATTCGCTATCCTGTATTCTGTACACTTGAGGGAAGTGCATGCTGCCTGCACTTCTCTTGCACGTTTAGGCATTTCGCATGCAGAACCCATGCAGAAGTCTTTATATGCAGAAGGCCCACGTAGAGTTGAGTATTGCACATAAGGGCTTAGTAAAGCCCTTACTGTATGATCTGCAAATCCGGATCACACTGACCATGCGTAACACTTACACATGGTGAATAAGCCCATCGTCAGTGAGTGCATGTGCGCAGTGCCAACTTACAGCTGACTTGCACACATTTATGTAATTCAATATGATATATATGTATAGGATCTCTTATTCCTCTCATTTTTGTTAAACCAGACTGACATGTATTTGTGTGTGTGTCTGGGTTACTGTAAGATAATTAGACTGAGCAGGAGCTTATGTCAATCATTTAATCTCCTTTTAATTACAGGGGTTGGTGGGAAACGGTTTGCATCTGCCCCTCCAAAAACAGCCAAACCAAGTGCGTATATTCTATACCAAGAGGAACTCATAGAGAAGAAAAAAAGGGAGATTGAGGCTAAAACAAAACATCAAGCTAAGCAGTCTCAACAAAGCACACCGGTTCAAGGAACAAAGTGAGTTAAATAGTTTTTTTTTTTTTTTAGGTATTATCAGTCAATCATCTTGAGATCAGACCAATTATCACTTGTGTGTGTAACAATGATGGATTGTAAAATGCAAATAGAACAGTCCAGGAATGAACCATTTTATTAGCAATAGCATAATATACAGTTATTTTGAAGAAGAGATATAGATTCTAAGATTTCCATCTGTTGGTTAATAGTAATGAATGGTGGTCAGTTGTTGATGAACTACACTACTATTTGTCTCTTCCTGGTTTGAATAAAGCCTCCTTAGTAATGATAATGGCTCGGATCCAGAAAGATAGCTATTGCGTATGCGTAGTAGCTATTGTACGTAATCAGCGTATTGTTTCGATACGTAGATTGCGTATATGTGGTCTTTATGACCGCATATACGCAATCTACGTATCGAAACGATATGTTGATTACGTACAATAGCTACTACGCATGCGCAGTAGCTATCTTTCAGCAAATTACGCCCATCTGTGAAAGACGCCCGTGGTTCTGGATCCGGGCCCAAGTCTGGAATTTACATAAAAACAAATGTAGGACGTGTTCACAGATACATTTTTGCGTGGAGTAACGTGCGTATTTTTAGTATCGGAGTAATTGCGCATGCGTAGTAACTTTATTTACGCGATTAACATAGTATTTATGCACGGGAGTCCATTAGGCACGGACTTGTGAATCGCACTTGGGGACATACGTGCGGAGGGGCGTGGTTTAAATCCGTATGGTCAAAGTTACGTGAAAGTGGGGGGGGGCATTTAAATGACCATTTGAGGGCGCGGTTAGTTAGATACGCATGTACGGAAGTAATATACGCACATAAACGCACACGTACAGTTAGGGTTGCCCTATGGAGACGAAAGGCACCGACAATACGGCCGTGTGAGGTGAGTGTCATGGGTGTTGCCTCGCTACGTGCGTGAGTATAATTGCGTACTTTAAACAAACAGATCTGTGAATACGGTCCGTAGTGCTCTGCTACACAGACAGAGGGAAAATATGTGGGATGCCTTGTTTAGTCATCTCAAGCTCTTCTCTTTCTACATCTTTTATAATGGATAATAAAATATCATCAGGGACATCCAGCTCCTCCTTTTTTCTTTGGGTTACTCTTCTATGACTTAAGGTCCAGGATGGATGCTTTGGAAGTAAAAGACATATCAGCAGACGAATGACCATTATCAATTCCTGGTTCCCCCCATGGATGTAATTGGGAGGGGATTGGTTCACATGCTGAAAGCGGGATAATAAATGTTACCATTTTCTTAGTCTTAATAACGCCATATTTCAGTTTGCGGTTTAGATATGAAAAGAGTCAATTACAGGGCACGCATCAATTGATAAATGATAGTAAATGATAGTGATATAATAGTGATATCTGGCAGCAGAAGACTAAAGGAAGTGAAAGACCAGAAGGTGGATTCTTGAGTAAAGGATGCCCTTTAAAATGGAAAAAAGCGCATTAAAATAAATAAAAGATTTAATTTCATGTCATGAGTCCCGAGATGGCAAAGATTGCAAAAAAATGTATAAGAAAACTTAAGTTACTCCTATAAGATCTGATAACCACATGAGAGCAGATACTGTACTTCATTCATGTACTCAGTCTGCACATTGGACCACATATAGCCATATATGCTTGGTACATTCTACCATATAAGATTTTAATTAAATAACAAACATGGCTTTGTTTTAAGTAAGCTGTGGCTAAGTTTGATCTAAATGACTCCGTACCAAAAACAGGGACAGAATGGATATATTTATATTTTAGTGCACCTCTTAAAGATGGAAGAATCGCACACAAGATTGTAATTATTCATAACAAAACACTAGTAACACTAGTAGCATCCTTTTTTAAAAAGACTCCGCACCAAAACCTGGGAGAGAATGGATATATTTATATTTTAGTGTGTCTCTTACAGATGGAAGAATTGCACACAAGATTGTAGTTAAATACAATACCGTGGCTTTAGCTTTAGTCGCAAACTTATATCAAAATGAATCTGCACAAAAAACAGGGAATATAATGGATATATATTAAATACCAATTAAATAGACATTATTATTGAATTATTTTAATATAATTATTTTAATGGTCAGTGTACTTTATAATCATGTGCTTTCACTGACTATAATATTTATAAATAAATAAATTCATTTTTAAATTGTTGGAACCTCTGTGTGTCATATGCATACAATACTCTTTGTATTGCGGCTATTTGTTCTCTTTGTTTTGATTTACCTAGGGTGTTAGCACACACCCCAGCCTGCTGCTCAGTTGTATTGTAGTGTGTGTACACTCATATTTATCTACTCCTTTTCATTCTCTCAATATAAAGGTATATTTTTCCCTTCATTATTTTACTATATAGATCACAGTGCTCATCCATTTCTCTTTTTTTGTAAAATACCAATTAAATACCAGTTCCGGAATCTGGCACCCCTAGGCATCTGCCTCACGTGCATTATGGGAAATCTGCAACTGCCAATCAACCATCCTTCTCTGTAACACCCATCAAATGTCATTGGATACAGAGCTCTGCTGGAAGTCTGCTGTGTGCACATACATTGTCGTAAAATGCAGGTATTCTCCTTCTTTTGTGAGTCTGGATCCAGTTCTTAGCCTTCCATTTAGCTTTCTTTCTGAACAGTTAAAGCTTCAGTTGATATCAGCTATGTACAGAAGCAATCAATGATATGCAGTTTATTATGCTGCTTTCTGATTGCAGCCCCGGCAATAACTCGTGTTTTTCAACCCAGGTTATTGCCGGGGTAGGTCCCTTAAGATTAGGGAAATTTGGGTCCCTGGGTCTGCCCTGACATTGTGAAGGGGCTTCATGCAGCTCCCTGGGAAGGACTTGTTTACTGTTGCATAGCAACAGTAAACAAATCCTTCCAATTGGGTGCATTAGGTGAGACCCAGGTTGAAAAACACATTGCGGCTTACCAGGGACCGACACAGGAAAAATCCTTCTACTTTCCCGTGTCTAGGTCCCGGTTTATTAGGCCCAGGACCGCCCCCTACCTTCCAGATCACCACCAAAAACCCGGTTTTTAGTGGCAATCTGAAAGGGGTTTTAGTGAAAGCACCCATCATCATTCTTATCTACTATTTGCAGCACGCCCTGACCACTGCCAAATGATACACCTTCCTTAGATGTGATTTTTACTACTATTTCTATAGTGTATTCTTCCTGTACTTGGCTTACAGTAGAACATTTCTTTGATGCTCTGTTCCCTCTTTGTGACCGTTTTCTATAGTATTCCCAATTAAAGGCTAGCACATTCATAGTATAAGAGGGTTACTAATTGACAGGGATGCTAAGGGGAAGGGGGGGGGGAATATAGTATAGGGCAGGCCCTGCTCTGGTCAGAATACCCAGGTTTCTATAACAGTAGACATCACATAATCGCCATCTCAAGACCATAATTTATCCTCCTGATTGCTAGTACCTCCTAATCACCAGAAGGTGTAAATATTTGAACTCATCTAGACCTCAACTAATTAGTGAAGTGTTTCAACAAATTTGTTACATTTTCATTTTTACCTGATTGATTTCTGCAGTGAGTCCTGTTTTGTACTTTGGAATACAATTATAGGGAGCTGTTGGGAAAAGAAGTTTTAGAGAGGCAATAGATCTAACTACAGTAAATATTCTGAAACTGTGCTTCCAGCTTACGATGTTTACTTTCTATTTTTAACCCTAAGGTATAACTTTTAGGGTTTATTTCACACTTCCTTCCTCCAGCTTTGCAGCATTAAACAGTGCAAGTCATAAACATCTCAACTTTTAAAGAATATTTATGGATTGCCTTTCCCAATCCACCCACGTTCCATTATAACATTTCCACAGTAGCCTTTCTTTTTTTAAGCATTTAATGAGGACATAAAAAAAGATTTACAAACTGATTTGGAGAGAATGACTTGCTATTAGAGAGGCTTTTTATGGGAATTTTACAAGTAAGCAATGTGCAGAACTTTGTGGATATTTTTTCACAACAATTTTCTAAAGAGTGGAAGAATATTTGAAAACGGCTCAGCTTGTGACCCATATTCCATATTCCGCAAGTGTCATATGACAACTCTCTCTAGAATTGAGTTACAACATATTATATGACACCAGGAACTTGTCTCATCCCTGATGAGAAATCGTAGCCAGGTGACCTATACAGACAGTGTGGTTGTAAAATTAAAATGTGTTAGAATGTGTATTGTACAAAAATATTTATGACTTGCTCGTTTCCTAGAAGTAAACATGCAATAAATGAGTACAGGAATGTTTGGAAGCCATACCAAAAATTTGAGTTGTTATGTTATCAAACCATTTGAGCTCTAGTGCACTTCCAACTACAGAAGCTCTGTGATGGCAAATGGGGCGTGACAGGAACACAACCCCACACAAATATGTCTTTCTGGGAATACTGACACACACATATTAAAATACTATTTACTCATTCATGTGACTGTTCTAAAAAATGGAAAAGCTTTGGTTAAGTTGAAACATTTTAGAATAAAATTTTTCATAAAGTTCAAGTTTTTCATGGCCAAAGAATTACTTCATGGAAATAAAAACTTTTGAACAAAATGTTATTTTTAAGGGCATTTTTCTGTATGGAACAAGGGTGACAGTTTGGTCTACTTCTGCCGTCACCCTTAAGAGGTGACTGCGTATTCTGAACAGGGTTTTGCATATAGCAAAAAAAATAAGGTATTTTATCAGCGCTAAGTTTGATAGTATTATTATATCAACCTTAGTGTTGCTGACAATTAAAAGTCAGACCTTAAACCCATCGACCTTAACCATAACCACAGTGGTTTTCAGGCATGATTGTCTGTTGAATGGCGATTGTCGGCAATTGCTGGTAGTCTCCATTTTCTACAGTGACGGTGATGTGACTCCTGCAGTTGTGAATAGTGATCCACTGACAGGTAAGAACCTGCATCCTATCCCTACCCTTAAACCTAACCCTCCCTTTCCTGCAATTTAAGACTAACCTTCCCTAACCCTCCTTGTCACACAACCTAACCTTCCCCTTAAGCACTAACCCTAACCCTCCCTTCTTGAAGTCTAACTCTAATCAGAGCCCGTCGCAGCCTATTGCTAAGGGGAATGGGTTGAAATAGTTACCCGTTTCCAATAGCAATTTTCTATCCTCCAAAAATGTTATCAATAATAAAGCTGGTGGCTGTGTCATTGTCGGCATTTGGCCGAACAGACCGACACCCTCATCCCCTGCAGCCTAACTCTAAACCCTAAACCTTAAATTAAGTATAAGACTCATTGTTGAGTCATTTGAGTTCAGAATTGTGTTGAGTTCAGAATTGTTGAGCAGGTGTTCCCATTGAGTGCTGTTCATTGATCAGACATTACTGTGCATGTTCTTTCCTGATGATTTCTGGTCTGCCTAGCAGGTAAGTGTTGAGTATGCAACTGATTCCCTTCTGGACAATACTCCAAATTCGTCTACACTAGTAATAACTTAATTTAAAGGAATAGCAGGAAAGCAATACTTATTTAATGAATTATGGAATTAATTTATATCGGATGATGCTATATTATTATTATTATTATTATTATTATATAAAAAAAATACTATATTTGTAGATTCTGGTCAAGGGTTTCAGACGCTCTCTTTGTTTTTGTTTGTCTCTGTTTGTCTGGCTGTCTATCTCTCTTTCTTCGAGGTTTAAGTTGGTTTCAAAGCCAATATTTGCATTATTCAAGTTACACAAGATAAATGAGACCACATGATCTACTATCATTTTTAAATAACTGATAAATAAAAATGATTATTTATAAAAATGATGCCTAATATATATATACACACACAAAATGGAAGTTGCTCAGATCAATTTATAGGTACATGTAAACAGGTGCATGAAAGTCCAGGATAATCTGCTAGCAACAGAAACAAAGAAAAGAAAATGTCCCAGCAACACTGCCATTACCAGTAACAAACTATACCATTCTATCTGTATAATAAAATGCAAATATATAACTCTAATAATCATAGTCCCAATGTTGGGTCATATATATATGTTTCAAATTGAGAGCTAACGTACCTCAGGAGGCACCCCTTAAAGCCTCCAAAATAGCTGATGTGGAACAACACCCCCTCTCAGCTGCTGCTCCCAGACAAGCTCCTAAACAATATACATACAAAATGGAAGTTGCTCAAATCAATTTATAGATAAATGCAAACAGGTGCATGAAAGGCCGGGGGAAAGGGGTTAATCTGCTAGCTACAGACACAAAGGAACGGAAATGCCCCAGCAACACTGCCATTACCCGGTAACCAGTAACCATTTTCTAAATAAATTGGTAAAATATAATTTTCTTCTTTTTTTCCTTTTTATTTGTTTATTTTTTTAAATCAATATTTAGGTAAGACCAGTGTTCTCCATATAATATAAATGAATGTAGTTGTTCTGTCTGACTAATTTGTCATTGTTTGCAAAGAAAATGATCTTTTTTATGCCTTTAAATAATCAGCTGTCTAAATGTACATAACACAAAGTAAGGAAATACTAAATCAATGTCAATAGTTACCCTCTCTTCATTTGTTCTTATGTATCAGAACTGTAAAATAATCACTTGTAGTAAGGAAGACAATAGTGCTCAATTAGGTGACTCACATTCAAGTAGGTGGCAGAATTTAGAGCTAATAGCTGGCTTTCTGGAGTATAATTAACACAGCCAGCTAAGAAAAGGCAGAGCAGGGTGGGTCCCTGGCGTGTCTATGATTTGTCACGGAACAAAGGCTGTTTTCTTAATCTTTGGCTTAAACTTTGGAGAAAGCCAGGTGATGGCGCTGGGAATGCCTGATGTGCAATCCTGTAACCGGCAATGAGGCTCCTTAACCCCTCAGTATATTCTGTGTCTGCCTCGCTAATCTATTGACATATTGGAATGTTGGTTAGGATTCTCTGGTCTCTCTTCTTTTGTATTTTGTAAAACATTTTTGTATTTTGTTGAACCTTTTTAATCAATATAATGGGAACTAGAAGGGTCAAACCTAGGTTGTTGAAACAATGAACGGATCCAAGTAAATACATATCTAAAGTAAATAGGTAGAACTGAATTATTATAAGTGGTATAAGTGGTATGTATGTGCTGACACATAGTATTATATAATGTTTGTTTAGAACGCAGAAGCTCTCTTTTGTTCCTTGTAGTTACACAGTGGTCACTTTGGTCCTTGGCTGCACCTCTATTTATATATACACTTGCACACGTTTAATTTGTTGAAACCGAAGCGCGGCCATTTTTTTTTACTGTTTAGTTTCATTTGCAGGCGGTTCAAATGCAAGAGTGTCTTAATACAGACCTCCTGAGTACACATATAGCAGATGGATAGGGACTCACCTACAGGAGGTGCCTTGGGAGCTTATCCGGATAGGGACTCACCTACAGGAGGTGCCTTGGCAGGTGAGCTTATCCAATATATTTATATTGTGAAGTAAACCTCCTTTTTATGTATGTGCTGACACACAGTGTTATATAATGCTTGTTTGGAGCGCCGGACCTCTCTTTTGTTCCTTGTATATAAGGCTCTGGCTTATTGACGTCAGGGGTTACCACCATTCATAGGTTTGTTTTTGCTGGCAGTTTCCCTTTGTTGTATTGGGCAAAATAAAACTAATTCTTATTACTAGGCAACACACTTTGCTCTGCCAGCCCCGTGGCTCATCTCTCACAAATGCAGAGCCTCCACAGAATATGTCCGGCTTGTTCTTTTGAGAGCAGAGTAGGGGGCTATGAGGAATTCTAACCACCAACAGTGCAAGGGAGCAGCCATCTAGAGGCCCATTCACCTTTGGTCCCTACAGCCGCTGTATCCCCTGCAACCACAGTAGTTTCACCATTGTCTATAGCTGGTGGAAACAAACCATTTGGACTAGAAAAGGGCTGACGCACAGCAGCCTATGACAAGGTTTGCGCCATTGTTTGTGTGATACCATATAAAGATGCTCCCCATGGCGCATATAATGTAATGTGTAGGCCCCCTGCCAGGGCCTGCAGAGAGTGACCACTAGACTGTGCTTATACATAGACTGGCAACTTCACTGCGCAGGCGTGGGGCACATTATTGGTCATAGTTCATGAAGCTGAAAAGAACTTGTCTGTTCAGTGGCCTATTCTGCAGTTGGCAAGTCTATATATATAATCACTGTGGGTGCCAACAATCTATGATGTCTGAGTCGGGTACTAAAAGTGTCATACTAAAGCAAATTAGGGCTATTGTGATGGTGATACCAGTGGGCAGGAAACGCCCCTATGTGATGTCACCTGTGATGTCACATATAGTTAGAGCGTTGCGGACCTGCACTATCAGTGGGCTGATGCACATGGAGATTATTTCCTGTGGTTTTATTGTGCAGCTCTCAGCAGCAAGTATCGGATGTAGGATAATAGCAATACCTGCTGCTGCAGAGCTAAGCTTAGCATCGGTGTGTCCTATTTTGCTGCTGCCTCCCCTCCCCCACTGCAGCCCTGCCAGTGGGATACACTTAAATACTACAAATGACTAACTGACTGGCTTTTGTTTGTTTGTGGGTGACAGGAAGGCAAACAGTGTCATGCACAAGAGAATTGTGACCCTGATCAGGGTGATGCGAGCATTCACACACACATAAACACATACACACGCAAACCCAAACACACACACACACACACACACACAAGCACAGACACACACATAAGCACAGATGCACAGACACACACACAAGCACAGACACACACACACGCTAAACATCTCTATTCCTTTAAAAACAAAAAGGACAAAAAAACTAAATGAAAATTGGGGCTTTTGTTATGGTTTACAGCCTATAAAGTTTCTTTAATAGCAAAAACAAATAAATATGTTTAATTGTTTATAACTGTAGGTTATTAAACTCAAAATGATGTGCAGAATACAAGTTTAATAGGCAGCACACGTTGATAGTGCTTTGAGACTTTTCCTCCAGACAGTAGTTAGTTTATTGAGAATCTTTGTTTTCTTGCATTAAAAAAATCAACAGTGAAAAAAGCAGCACTGACAGATGAGGCTGAGAGCGGCTGCCATTTCCTGACCACACCCCCCAGCGTTATAGCTATGACTTCCCATCCACATTCTATACGTCTCCCGGCTCACAGAGCTGCTTAATAAGCCCTTTTCCTACTTATAATGAGGAAACACACTGTTCCATCTGTCAGTAGCGGCTTAACTGGCAGAAAGGCACAATGTTCTGTCTAAGCATTATTCTTAACTTAGGTAAGGGGAAAAAATCATAATAATTCTGCAACATTACCAGACTACAATCTGCGTGATGATCAGCCAGTGACAGACATGTCTAAATATGTACACACTTAAGTATTAGGTTAGACATGTTTTCAATTTGTTTATGGAAGTAAGCTCTAACATAAGCTTTTGAGAGGTACAGTACTGTTCCATACTGACAGCGCAATTACAAAGCAGACAATGGTTCATTTTTATCCCCATCATCTCTAGGCATGCACAAAAAGAGCACAGCAATTATTAACGATCATGGGCCTGATTAAGAAAGAGACATATGCACGCCAGCATAGCATAGCATATTTTTGTGTAGTTTCCCACTTTACATTTCTATAATAGTAATGTATGCCATTGAGTCTATGCAGGCTAGAATGCAAAGCACAACTGCAACCATCTGAGCTTGGGAAGGGAAGGGGTGGACATATTCTTTGGCTTTTTATTCGTATGGCTTTGTGTAAGTATTCACAATTTCAAATCAGTGCTGATGTCTTACTTCAGATCTGACACCATTGGAGCAACCCTGTGCTCGCTTCACGAAAGCTATGGACATGTGGCTATGCTTTGTGCGGACAAGCTGGGTAAATGATGCAGAACATGATGTTGCTTTTAAAAAATGTATTTAATTTGAATAATTATGGTTTAATGACTAATTATCGTAATTAGGCCTTTATATTTTATCAATTCACAGTGAATACTTGTACCGTGCATAACCAACAATTTCCCCATACATGACAGTGGACTACTCAAACACTTTCAGGGTAATTGTGCTTGACTTTTAAGGGACTGTACACAATACACCCCTTGTGTATGGATTAAGAGCCACACTTAAAGCTGGGCACACACTTGTCCACTTGTTTTCAGACCAAACGTTTTACACAATGCTTCAGCAGACAAAGTTTGCAGATGCAACACCCAACCCATGATACACACTTTCCCAATATTACAGCGACCCCTGACCTGCTGAAAGGATCCTGTCACCATGCACACTCTTCTGTCTTTGCCGTATCATCTGTCACTTACATTCAAGAGCGATGCTTCATGACAGCAGAATTGGGAAAAAGACTGCACAAAGAAGCCATGGGACCAATTGTAAATTGATTGGGTTATCAGCAGCCCAAGATTGGATGTCTGTGAGCGTACACATTTATCCACCATCAGGCCATCCCATCTAGATTACTCCTAAAAGAGACATTGGGCCGGATTCAGAGTTACGAGCATGTGCGATGCGGAATCGCACATGCTCATTTGACTACGGTCTATTCAAGGATGCACATCCGTGCATCCTATAGCCCACTCTGAATAGCACGTTTGACTACGGGCTATTCAAGGATGCACATCCGTGCATCCTATAGCCCACTCTGAATAGCACGTAAGGTGCTGTTCAGAGTAGTATGCGGATGTGCAAGGCACATCCGACTTGGTAAAAAGTA
>WWET01001348.1:62929-85494 GCA_011038615.1 Limnodynastes dumerilii | reverse complement strand
AGGGTGAGGGGAGGGTTAAGGTGAGGCGGGTGTAGGTTTTAAGGTTGGGGGAGGGTTAGGCTGCAGCATGTCGATGATTAGAGTTAGGGGAGGGTTAGGCTGCGGAGGGCATAGGGTTAAGATTAGGGTTAGAGGAGGGTTGGGGGTTAGATTGCAGGATCAGGAAGGTTAAAGTTAAGAATACTTACCTGTTGTTGTTATTAGTGTTCACAAACAGTGCGGTTGGGGAAGCCATCTTTTCTGATGGCACCTCACTGCTGCAAAGTAATCTATCGGAATACAGATTTTCTAAGCAGCGAGCATCCAGCTAACCTAAAAGGTTTCTTATCCTTTTTTTACACTACCAGCACAAGGCTTTTACCACATTATCCTGGGTAAACTACAGGTATTATGTGACCTAATGCATTTAATGGCTTCCAAAACATGCACTTGGATGAGAGTCAGCACACCCTGACCTGTACGGCCTGCTGGCATTACCTGTATTTGGTTGGGGAAGTAATGTAGAATTCATTGTACAATTATAGAGCAGTCAGTGCTGTGATTTCCATTTGCTGTTTATGGAACAGAATTTTACAACCGAATGGCTTTCCTGCTGCCAGCATTTGCTGTTTCTGCTGCATCTAGCACTTATGTGACCAATTACCAATCACAGAGAGCACTGAGGGAAAAATTCACCTTCAAATATTTCAACTATGTCACTTTATCACAAATTTTACATTCCGACTAATTTCCTGTCTGCTACAGAGAACCAGCAGACATTAGCTGACAGATTACAATTTCTTGATTACATGAATACAATTATGATCTTAAACTGTAACTTTTGCAGTAAATTATAAATATATAATATCTAAAGCCAGGATGAGGACTTGCTGATGTTTTCTGCACTATTGAGTCTATTTTCAAAGATACTTTTAATGCGATAGTGCCAGTTTTCATTTCAAAACTGGCACTATTGCATTAAAATGAACTGCATAATATTTACAAAATGACTGAGCAGAGTTTTACACTCCACCCCCGGCTTAAGACTAATGCCAGCTCAGACTGGCGTTAGGGGTAAGTATTCCAGTTATGTCCCCATATACCCCTCTTTTCCTCCCCCTAATAGCTGTTATTAGGGGGAGTAAATGGGGAGTATATATGGGGAGAACGCCGAAATACATAAGAATATTAGTTTAGTTTAAAAAAAATAACTAAATAGTAAAAACTCACCTGCCCGGGTGACCCATCCGACTGCAGATGTCTAAGTCCCGGCATGAATACACTGCGCATGTGCAGTGTTTCTCATGTCGGGACTTGAAATTTTCAAAGTCCCAAATGAGAGTTACTGCGCATGTGCAGTACTTCATTCATGCATCGCAGGACCTCACAGGAGGGGTGAGTATGTGTAAATAGTGTGAACGAAGCTGCCAGGCTTATCAGTGAAGATAAGCGGACCTGATGCAGCTTCGTTCACAGGGAACGAGGCAGGTAAGTAAATAGACCCCTATGTGAGTGAAAAACTGACACGTATAAGGTTTCCATCACGGATCTGAATCATCTGGAGCCAGACTTCCATGTTGGAAGCCTTTTCGCCGGCGAGTACGCAAGGTGGGAGGGTGGAGAAATTTAAATTGTGCAAATAAGGGCTGAGTTTAGCCCATATGTTGTATCTAGATTTCAAGTTTAAGATAGGGTCCTGCGGTTGTAAATCTGGGGGAGGGGCTTTGGGGATCCGGCTCTGCTTCTCTGCTGCTGCTGTGTTAGGAGCTTCAAGTGCAGTAACAATAAACCATGCCTGGATTATGCAGGAGACTACTGAATAAGAGCTCCAGGACTCCAAAAAGAGTAGGCTAAACCCCAGAATTGTGGATTGTTGGGAAATAAGCTTTTTTACCACTCTTTAATGCTGTAATTCACAGTCTTTTGAAGCTTGGGGTCTTGATGAGGCAGTTTAATATGAATCATCTCATGCATTCTCTCAGCTTGAAAATGTGGCTAACAGCTCTGAGCAGTGGGGGAGCAGCCGGTTGATGCCGAGGACCTTGTCATGTTCCTGTCACACCCTCTGCTTAACCATTAAATATTTTGGTGTTTTACACAGCGTTTCTGTATGTATCATGCAGCTCTTTCAATACCAACTGTCAATAGCATCATATTATATTTCAGTGTCCTAGGGCATCACCAAAGCTAGGGGAAATTCCCTGTATGTAGAGATTATTTTATAGAGACAATAATGTAACTTGTATGCTGCCATTTATAATTCACAAAAAAATACCCAAATTTTAACAATAGACCTGCCCACTTTATTTATAAAGCTTCTCATTGTAATTCATTCTCAAATTTCACCCTGCCCTACATAACCCTTTATGCCATAATTGCCGACCCTTGCGGAATGTCTGGGAGACTCCCGAAATTCTGTCAGTTCTCAAGGTATCCCAGGAGAGCCAGCAAATCTCCCGCATGAGACTTGAGACTCATGAAACCACGGCCTCAAGTCCTGCCCCCTGCCTTGCAACACTAATTGCGTCATCTAACCCCACTCCCATCCCTATGAAACCCCGAAAGCAAGGGGCGGGGCTTAATGACGTGATTTGCATAAATCAGGCTGTTAAGCTCCACCCCCTGCATGCATCTATGGCTTTCCTCTGGGATCTCCCGGAGGGAAGCTTTTAAAAGTCAGCAACCCTGCTTTATGCATTGTGTAATTCAGGTTGTGTAATGGCAAGGGGTGATTCCTTGTCTTACATCATTTTTCTTGATAGTCAGTCACTGGTTTTCCCTTTTTATCCAGAGCCTCCATAAATGGGATGTAAAACAGCAGAGTATGTGAAATATCCAGATGTCATTGTGTTAAATGCTTGTAAAATTGTACTCAGAGAACATATTTATATCAGAGAAATTCTAGGTCTGCCATGTTTTATGAATGCCCCTTTGACCTTTACATGTTTTATTGTGACTAATGAGGCTTTAATTTTTATGGGGCTTTTATTTTAAGAAGTTATTATTCTTGAAGCTTAATTTGTGAACTGAAGTACATGTTTTGCTAAAATAACTTTTTACAATGATTTAAGATTACCTAATAATACATGTCTTAGTTTAAACTAATATAAAGTTTTTAAGAGGATTTTTTTGTCATGTGATACAAGTGACTGACAAAACTCAACCACAATGCTGTCTTGGAATGTTTACATATACTAATTTTATTGTAAGTAGTGAACTTGAATCACATTACAACCATAAGGTGATATGTGCAGTTCTCATTTCTCTTCCAAGTCTTCCCAGAAGCTCTATGGTGATATGGGCCATGTGAACCATCAGGGGATGACTTGAGAAATCTCTTGTTCCAACACAGACATAAGTGAGGCAGGACCGGATTCAGAGTATCGCATCCGTGTGAAATTCACACGGATGCGATGCTTCCACCAGGGCTCTGTATCCATAGGGGTGAGTAGTCAGAGACTATTAGCAAGTTGTGGGCACAGGTGCAAAAAATATGCTTTGGTCCTGATGATATCCCAGGTAACCTGATGGGGAGCTACGGCAGTGCAGTGAAAATGGCTGTGGGCCCTTGTATCAGCGTGGGCCCCAGTACCGTTGCACCTGTTGCACCAATGGTAGTTCCGCTCCTGCCCATAGTGGAATAACGCACTAGGCAATATTAGGATAGTGAGGCATTAGGGCCTGTAGCACAGAGCATTAGGCCCTATATATAGTTAGAGCATTTGACTGTTACAGGTTATTAGACCCTGTGGTTAGGAAAGAGTAGTAGGCCCATGGTAGTGTTAAACACTAGGCCCTGTGTTTGCTACTGAGCTCTAAGCTCTTCAGTGTAGTTGGTGGGCACTAGGCCTATAGTAATGGTTAGACAGATAGAACAAGATTCAGAGTTTGAAAATAAGAGAGGAAAGTTACACTTAGGCAAAACCATGTTGACTTTAGAATGAGTCAAATTAATATCATTTCTATTATTCTATGCATGCATGAACACTTTGCTTTTGTTTGTTGCACACAGATACTGAACAGCATTACTATTACACTGTTATTTAGACTTGGGCTGGGAAACATCACCTTTAAATTATAATACTGTTTGCAACAGATGAAATTTGACTCACCAGCAATCAACATGGTTTTGCCCAGGTATAACTTTCCTCTCTTATTTTTAAACTCTGAATCAGGGCCACAGCGGTTAGTTAGGCTCTTAGTAGTGGATAGGTAGGTGCTAGGCACTGGCTAAGGCAATGAGAGGAGGCCATGTGGTGGAGGACAGGTTGCAGTACTTGGGAGCTAAGTTGTCTCTTGTAGGTGAAACAGTTGCAGGCGGGATCAACTAGCAAGTTAACAAGAGTAAGTAGTGAGTACCAATTCCTGTGTTCCACGTATTGTGTCTATCCTCCTTTCACAGTTGTGGACCGAACCCGAACCTGAAGGAGTGCAAGAGGCTTCATTCGACACACCAGGAATTGGCGAAGAGAGGTTATCTGAGGCCAGTTAAAATAAAAAAAAACGCTGTTAAGTTAAAAATTAACCCTAGCGCTTGTAGAACTACTATCGGCAGCATGCCCTATTACAAAAGCCTACACATGGCCATTTAGTAAAAATAAAAAAATACAGTGCCCGCTCCCTAAAAATAAAAATGATTCACGTGCCCCCACAAAAATGAATAATATACATTGCACAAGTGCCACATAAAATATAAATAATAATGCCACCAGTGCACATAAAACATAAATAATAATGCCACCATTGCCACATAAATAATAATGCCACCATTGCCACGTAAGAAATAAATAATAATGCCACCAGTGCCACATAAATAATAATGCCACCATTGCCACATAAGAAATAAATAATAATGCCACCATTATTATTTATTTCTTATGGGGCACTGGTTGTATTATTATTTATTTCTTATGTGGCACTGGTGGCATTATTATTTATTTCTTATGAGGCAATGGTGGAATTATTATTTATGTTTTATGTGGCACTTGTGCAATGTATTTTATTCATTTTTGTGGGGGCACTTGAAGCGTTTTTAATTTTAGGGAGCGGGCACTGTTTTTTTTTCTTTTTACTAAATGGCCATGTGTAGGGTTTTGTAACAGGGCATGCTGCCGATAGTAGTTCTACAAGCGCTAGCATGCCTAGTTTACAGGGTGCAATGAAAAATATTACTAGCGGTGCATTACCTTTACTTGTCAGGAGCTAATCTAAATAGTATAGAAGCTTTTGGATTCTCTGCTTTCAAACGGCATGCAGTGAAGAAGCAATGTATTAATGCACATGGAAGTATAAACCAGCATAAAGCCTTCTATTAACCTTTTACCATACATAACAGAGTTAAAAGTCAATGGTAAAACCTGCCCTGGGCAACGCTTGTTCCCTGTTCAGAAGCTGGATTCGGCTGTATGAGCTGTTTATTTAATTGCTAGCACAAAAGGTGTAATTGACATTATTTCTGTCATGATAAAGGTATGTGTCTCCACCACAAGAGTGCAGACTACAATGCCCAAAGCTACAAAATAAATTAACCCCTTTGACACTGCAGACTTGGTGACACTCTACAGTAGAACATTAAAAGTCTTCCTTCCTCCACATATGTAAAGACTGTTCATTTAAGACGACCTTACCGCACAGAAAATGCTCTTAAAATTGATGTTTCTTTCTGTCTGTTAGTGGAAATGACAGAACTTGACATAGTTCTACTGCAATCATGTAGATCAGATAAATATAAATAGAGAAATATTGGTAGACTTTTTCATGAAATTATAATCATCATGAAATCATCAAATTCATGAAGATCACATACAGAAATCTAAAAATAAAAATATATTGGAAATGAATACAATGCAGCATAAGCCATTGAACTCTATCATCTGTCTCTGCTCATTAAATATTCTCAGAAAAGAGAAGGTTAATTCAAGGCAATAGGCTTAAAACCATGCAGCTGATCCAAAGAATGCTATAAACTTCAAAGACAACAGTTTTTCCTTTTAGTATTTTAATTGTGGTATAGCTATAATACAAAGTTGTTTCCAGCAAATACACTTTGACAAGGTAATATAACCCAAAACGGATCAACATATTATTTGACTGTAATTTTAAAAGTATACTAACTCTTACTTTTTGGAATAAATATTATAGTTTTGACCTCATAAAAAGACTGTCTGTTTTGGCAGGATGCAAAAAAATGAGATTCATTTAAATGATAAATGCTTAGAAAATATAATCAGCTTTTTTACTTAGGTTATTTTATTTATAGTAAAAGTTTAAATCAAAATGCATTTTTTATGTGCACGTTCAAAGGGTCAAACTGGTTAATATATACATACAAATGCAGTCACTACATGACAACCTTTGCTGTTCTGAGTTTCTATCAATGGGGTAACTGAGTTTCACTGACTTTTTCTTTTATTAATTCTTTCTTTTGTAAGTTGTATGGAGAACTGGATATACCTACCATATTCTGATGGCACTATATAAAAACCTGTTAATAAATAAATATTAAATCCCTTAGGTTATTTTTGAACGGATGTGTTGCAATGGAAAGATGAATATTATTCATATAATTTTATATTTTTTTTATTATTATTATTTTTTTTGAAGAATCTTATAAAGTTATTGTTTGATAGTTATAATACACCATAACATTTTCTGGCAATATTGCTGAATACAAAAATAGCTTTTATATAAATTCATTATGTTTGTTGATTAAAAAAATAATTAAATAATAACTTGGGGTTACCAGGACTTGAACTCCAATTGTCTTAATATTTTGATCCTTATATCATTTTGTAGCGGGATTACAGTAGAAAGCAGGCAGCAGTTTAAGAAATATGGGAGCGAACACAAATTGTCAACAGTTTAAGAAATATGGCAGCAATAGAAAATAGGGACAGTTTAAGAAATATTGCTGGCATAGTTTGAGAAATATAGCTGCTGCTGTTAAAACATTTTTAAAAATAATACTGTTGTCATTAAGTCTGTTTCTAATGAGTTAACTTCTGCTTACTAGTAGCTGTCATCATTAAGACTATTTTGAAAATCGAATATCTAACTTCACACTGCACAGTTCTTTATGATGTATGAATACAAGTATAAAAACTACACCTATGTATTCCTTCTGTCAGATTTTGGATAATGTCTGAAATAAAAGACATTCTCTACAGAGGATGTGTTTATAGCAGCCCACCGTTTTTGGACGTCCCGGCCAGGGCCGGTGCTAGGGTGTTCGGTGCCCCCCTGTGATTTTAAATTTGCAACCTTCTGTTTACAATTTAACACCTGTAACCATCCTAGATTATAGTAAGCGTCATAAAAAAACAATCTTATAACAATAATTAAAGAAAGTAAATCATAGTGACCACTATAAAATACAGACAGTTTTCTCCACAGCATCTTCATCATATATCCAGCCCCCCAGTATCCCCTCATTGTGTCTCCAACCCTTCAGTATTCCGCATCAAGTGTCCAGCCCCATAGCATCCCCATCATGTGTCTCCAGTCCCCCATCATGTATCTCCAGAACCCCAGTATTCCCCATCTTGTCTCCAGCACCCTCCATCAAGTGTCTTCAGTCCCTCCATCATGTATCTCCAGCCCCCCCAGTATCCTTCATCACATCTCCAGCCCCTCAGTATTCTTCATAAAGTATCTCCAGTCCCCCCAGGATCCACATCATGTCTCTGGCCCTCAGTATTACCAATAATGGGGTAGATCCAGAACTACGTCCGTCTTCCATAGACAGACGTAATTCAGTGAACAATAGCTACTGCGCTACTGGTCTAAAGACCGCATATACGCAATCTACGTATAGAAATGATACGCAGATTACATACAATGGCTACTACGCATGCGCAGTAGCTATTGTTCATTGAATTACGTCCGTCTATGGAAGATGGACGTAGTTCTGGATCCAGCCCAATGTCTCTCCAGCCCCCCCCATCATGTTACTTACCTTACCTTTACAGATTTTCCACCTTCAGTCTTCTGCTCTTCTCCATGGCAGGTCTTGAAGTGAATGACGCTGATGTGACCTTAGGTCACACCGGCGTCATTCATTCAGCCACAGTAGGAGGGCTGGAGGGAATAAGCGCCGCTGTTTATTGGTTAAAATAGTTGAGTTAATTTAGTTTACACACAGCGCTTTCTTTAATTACTATCTTAACCTAAAGTTGGTTTTCCTGGGAACATTTCTCATTAGTAAAAATGATCAATTTAGCCATAAAGGACCCTTTGATAAATATATGTATATATTGCACATCTGCTAACAAGACCGCATATACGCAATCTATGTATCGAAACGATACACAGATTACGTACAATAGCTACTACGCATGCGCAGTAGCTATTGTTCATTGAATTACGTCCGTCTATGGAAGACGGACGTAGTTCTGGATCCGGCCCAATGTCTCTCCAGCCCCCCCCCCCATCATGTTACTTACCTTTACAGACTTTCCACTTTCAGTCTTCTGCTCTTCTCCGTGGCATGATGCTGATGTGACCTTAGGTCACACCAGCGTCATTCATTCAGCCACAGTAGGAGGGCTGGAGGGAATGAGCGCAGCTGTTTATTGGTTAAAATAGTTGAGTTAATTTAGTTTACACACAGCGCTTTCTTTAATTACTATCTTAACCTAAAGTTGGTTTGCCTGGGAACATTTCACATTAGTAAAAATGATCAATTTAGCCATAAAGGACCCTTTGATAAATATATGTACATATTGCACATCTGCTAACACTAAATCTATATTTATTGATGGACAAACTTTAAGCAAAGACATGACAATCTTAATTACTTGTGTATTTGCCTTTGTCATTGAGGAAAAATCATAAGTAATCTCAAATAACTCTTCTCCAATAGACATCCATAACATGAAAGAAAGAAGAAAAAAATGGATTAAGTGAAAAATCAAATGGAGTATATTGCAGACCCCCGCATGGGCAATTTATGCACAACCCATGAATGTAAAAATTATTACTTTACTAAAACCAATCACAAAGGGTAGCAAAAGTGAAAAAGGGCACGTTTCAAGTGACTTGTACTTCAAGGCACCAAGACTGGAAGCTCCCTCGACCACTCAACCACTTGTAAGTTGAAGAACCATATAGTTTGCTGTGAGGCCATGCGTCTTCTCTTACTTAGTTCAGCCCACACCTGCTGCATGTTTATAATCAACTGCTCATTTATTCTTATGCTGATTTTACATTTTGTGCAAGACTTTAACCTTGTAAGGTGCCATTATTTGGTTAGTTTGTGAAGTTTTTTTTTTATTCTTATTTATTTATAATTTTTTGAACAAACACCATTACATTCACTTATATTTAACTGTATTGGTTGTTTGTGTTGTTTTTATTTTTTAAATGCTTATTTTTTTATTCTTTTATGAAAGTCTCTGTATGTAAGTATGCGTTAATCTGTATTGTTAAGTATGTCATGATTATTCTTATTTCAAGTTGTATTTTTAATGGTTATTTTTGTTTACATATGTTAATGAGAGTATGTGCTTTTTTTTTTAGAAAAAAACCTTTATTTTTCCAAAGCCTAATCACTGTGTTTAGTTACGTATTTTTGAATCATAAGCGATTTTAAGTACCTAAACGCATTACCGATTCACAGTTAACATGCACGTACCTAACTATACGCAGGAAAATCTTATGTGCTTACAATGCACTCCTGACACAGGGGGAGTGGTTAATACGTTTCTTTTCTCTGAATCAGTGGATTTTTCACGTGTGTATATTTAGGTAAGTTCACAATTTTACTCTTAAGTGTGAAGCAGGTCCGTTGTATTCAAATTCTACAATATTTTAGAGTGTTTCTGTTGGAATTTGTTCAATTCATTCTATAGAGCATTTATGACGTCAGACACTGATGTTGGACATGAAGGCCGGGCTCATAATCTCCCTTTCAGTGTATTCCAAAAGTGCTCAATGGGGGTTGAGGTCAGGGCTCTCTGTGGGCCAGTCAAATTCTTCCACACCAAACTCATCAAACCATGTCTTTATAGTCCCTGCTTTGTGCACTTGGGCACAGTCATGTTGGAATAGAAAATAGCTTTCTACAAACTGTTGCCACAAAGTTGGAAGCATATCATTGTTCAAATTGGCTTGGCATGCTAAAGCATTAAGATTGCCCTTCACTGGAGATAAGGGGCCTAGTCCAAACCCTGAAAAACAGCCCCATGCCATTATTCTCCACCAAACTTCACAGTTGGCATAATACAGTCAGACAGGTAACATTCTCCTGCCATCCGCCAAAACCCAGACTCATCCATCTGACTGCCAAATAGAGAAGCGTGATTAATCACTCCATAGAACACGTTTTCACTGCTCCACAGTCCAGTGTTTGTGTGCTTTACACCAACCCATGAGACGCTTGCCATTGGACTTGACGATGTGAGGCTTGCATGCTGGTGCTCGGCCATGGAAACCCATTCAATTAAGCTCCCACCACACAGTTTTTTTGCGTATATTAATTCCAGTGAAAGTTTAGTCTTCAGTAATGAAATCAGACCACAGTGCACTGGGGAGGAAGAGTGCAGACCACAGGGCACTCGAGAGGAAGAGTGTAGACCACAGTGCACTTGGGAGGAAGAGTGCAGACCTCAATGCACTGGGGAGGAACAGTGCAGATCTCAGTGCATTTGGGAGGAAGAGTGCAGACCTCAGCACACCGGGGAGGAAGAGTGCAGACCTCAACACACTGGAGAGGAAGATTGCAGACCTCAGCACACTGGGGAGGAAGAGTGCAGACCTCAGCACACTGGTGAGGAAGAGTGCAGACCTCAGCGCACTGGGGAGGAAGAGTGCAGACCTCAGTGCATTTGGGAGGAAAAGTGCAGACCTCAGCACATTGGGGAGGAAGAGTGCAGACCTCAGTACACTTTGGAAAAGAGGCTCATTCTTTGAAACGCGTAAGGCTGACAAGTCTGCTTTCCTCCGGAGGCGTCTTGTCTGGTCGGTGTTGATTCCATCTATGCTGCGTGGGACTTGCGTTGCAGCCCTGATCTTCACTACACACTCTTGATTCACTCAGACTTTGGAAGGATCCCTCTGTTTTTTAATATTTATTAATGTTTTTATGTGTTATTAAATAAATTGTTATTTACATATACCTTCTCTCTTCTTCCTACATGTGAATGCACAATGGAGTAAAAGGGTAGAAGTCTAGATATTGGACATTCAATTAACTTTTTTTTTTATATGCTGATGAATTTATTTATTTTTCTATTTCATTATTTATAATAGTAACATAACCTAGTTATTGGGTATTTTTATATTTATTTTCTAAACTAAGCGCTGTTTCAGACTTTCCATTTTTTCAAATTTTACCTATATCTTAGGATTCCCCTGGTTTGTCTGATAGCTGTATTAGTGTTTATAAGCGCAGAGGTTACCACTAGCTTCTATTTATTAAAAATGACAAATGTTAAAAAAAACAACTTATTACAACTGTGACTTACCAGGCACTGCTCCTGTGCCAACATCATCCTCACATTCTAATCCCTCTACGGATGACTTGATAATCTGCCTGTCCCCACACATATCAACTAAGCACACAACATAAAACATTATAACAGTTAGTAATTGAAAATTATTGAGAAAATAGCCTGAATGGTGTCCACACACTCAAATTGGCCACAAAAGGTAACTCTACTTCCACCACTGACAAATAGTCATTAATAAAAAATTCCAACTGTCAATAAAAATGTTTGAACTAATTAGAAAACCTTATTGTGAACAATGACTGAGAACGCACCAGACTAGACTCTAGTGAATAAGTGGTAGACTCCCTAGTCTGCTGAGTTCTCATTCAGTGTCAAACTCAAACAATGTCAAACGCGGGACAGGTGGGGGGCATCTGGCCCAGAAGTTTTTATTTTGCGGCCCCATCTCACACAGGGAGGTCCGCAATCGTTGCTAAAAATGGCCTGCTATCAGCCGCCGCAGCAGTTAAACAGTATATGATAGCAATGCCCTTTTCAGCTGTGCTATATAACTTCTGCATCGGCCGACAGCAGGAAACATATTGCTTTACGGCCAGCGTCACACAGAAGAGCTGGAAGAGGGTGCACACAGCAGAGGACATGGATAAAAGGCATTAAAGATAAGTAACGCATAATCAGGGGAGGCTGGAGACTACTAAATGGGGAATTACTGGGAAACTGGAGCCATATAATTAGGGCCTACTGGGGAGCTGGAAACATATGATGTGGGATACTGGGAGCTGAAGACACATGATGGGGATACTGGGACCTAAAAATACATTATGGGGGATACTGGAAGTTGGGGAGATATGACTGGGAATAGCAAGAGATAGAAACACATTGTGGGGGGATACTGGGAACTGCTGCTGGAGAGACATGATGGGGAATACTGGGAGCTGCAGACACATGATAGGGGATACTGGGAGCTGGAGAGACATAATGGGGAATAATGGGAGCTGTAGACAGATGATGGGGATACCAGGAGCTGGAGACACATGATGAGAGATACTGGGAGCTGGAGTGACATGATGGGGAATACAGTGAAGGCTGGATGTGACTTTTTTTTATTTTTCTTGCAGCCCACACAATCTTAGACTTAGATTTTTTGGCCCAATTGGGGTTTTGAGTTTGACATGCCTACACTAGAGCATGGTCATAATGAGCTATTTTGGTGCCATGGACGAGAATTTGCTGTGTCTCCATCCCCCCAGTATCCTCCCATAATGTCTCCTGTCCCCCAATATCAAGTCTTCAGCCCAACGGTATCCCCCAACATGTCTCCATCTAGCCAGTTTCCCATCATGTGTCTCCAGCACCCTAGTTCTCCATTATGTCTCTCCAACCCCTCAGTATTTTCAATAATTTCTCTCAATCAAACTCATCCTGTCTCTCCAGCCCCCCAGTATTCCCAATCATGTCTCTCCAGGTCCCAATATTCCTCTTTTGACCCCTATAATTTACTTACTTTTGAAGTCTTCCCTCCTTCTGTCTTCTGCTCTCCTCTGTGACGGGTTCTGTGGTGAGAGTGCTTTACAATGTTTAACAGCTACATCCATTCAAGTGGTCTGACTGGCACTGTGGAGTGGGGAGCAGAGGGATGAGCACCTTTCTAGCCTGACGTGGCCCCGGAACTGCATCCCTCTGCTTACTGCAACGCGCCGGCCCTGAACTCAGACCCTATACTATCCTAATTCCAAACTGCTCTACTGTATTATCATCTACCATCTCTGATGGGTGCTATTCCATATATCCACTACCCTTTCAGTGAAGTAATGTTTCCTTACTTTCCCACCAGTGTCAGTGCAGCTCTTGTCTAATAATTCTTCTCTACCCGTGCAGAACATCTTCCTCCTCTATCTAGTTATACCTCTTGTATCATATCCTCCCTCTCTCTCTCTCTCCTTTACTTGGTTATAACCATTCTAACAAATTACACCTTTTCTCAGTATTTGGCTATAAATGTTCAATCATATCTCCCCTTTTTCTCCTTACTTGATTATAACCCTTATGAAAGATCCCTGTTTCCATCTTCTACCTGGTTACCGCTTCTATCATATCCCCTTTTCTCTTGTACTTGGTTATAACCCATCTACCATATTCCCCCTTACCTGACATCTTCACCACTATCTTGTGCTGGTGTAGCATCAGTGAGATTGCCAGACTCTCCAGGAGACATTAATTAGTCCTAAACAGTCTGCAATATTATTTTCAATGAAAAATAAAATGTGGGAATAAAAAAAATGCAACAGGCTTAACATAATTAAAATAATAGAAAATAATGTATTGGAATAGAAAAAAAGTGTGGACAAGTAAGTTCATGCATATTAGTTCCTATCATGTGTATCCCAGCATTACAGTCTACAGTAAGGGTGTCAATGTGTGCTATGCTTCATTACAATGAATAAGATAATTGAATGCTGAGTATACAGTGTAGCTAATCGAATGTTAATTGTAATTCCTGTTTTGCTTGGCAATTAAACAATCACTGATGATTGATGCTTTCATGAAATAATAATTACTTTCACAAATAAGAAAATAATTTCTGTGTGGGCAATACAGTAGCACATTATGTACTAATAATAAAAAATAAATTGACTCATTCTTGTACAAAGCAAAATGGAAAACAAACACTACAAAGCTTTATGTGCTATAGAACATCAGATTAAGTTTTATTATATAATACAGATAAACATTTTGGCCTTGATCCAATGACACAGGCAAAATGAACACATAATACATGCCACAAACATGTAATGCGTTATAAAAGTACTTGCACCCTCACCCAGACGTGGTGGTAAAGTCAATATACTGTCAACTGCAATACACATAGCTGATTGCTCCTAGGGCCTAAGTTCTAAGTACGCATTGCTGTAACAATGTTATGGTATGTGATATTGTATTATTATGCAATGATACCATCATTTATAAATATAAGAAAAAAAAATATGTCTTAGATCATTTTGGGGCAAAATTTTTACTTCCTTGTAATCAGATAATCCCATTTTATTCTGAATATAACTTATTTCTGTATGCTAGGAGAGCCGTTGTAAGGGATGTCACTCCAGATCCACATGTCTAATCCCCGCATGGGGGGCAGGGACAAACATGCAGATGCTGGAGAGTGGACGGTGGTATGCTCTTCCGCACAGAGCAGACCTGTGTGAAGAACTTAAGGTGTGCAGAACACTGTACATAAAAAGGGAGTGACATGGGAGTACACTTCCCTCTCACATGCGGACTTACAGACCTCAGTGTATACAGATAACGCACAGAGGTCTAGATAAGGTCCTATGTCTTTAAACAAATTTTAAAAAAGTATCATTATAAAGCAAATGACTTCTTAATGGAGTATTTTTATCATTAGAAATAACAGCACAAAACATTTCTCTAATCCACATATGTGAGAGAAAAAACTGTTATCAAGGGAGCTGTGAGGCTTCTTTTTTCACTTGCAAGGCCAGTCTGGGGGCACCCTGTGATCCTTGAGGTGGTTTACCGGCTACAAATAGTAACTTACAGTTCAAGATTCAATATTTTATGAAATGTGTATTTACATAATTTAGGTCACTATAAAGACAAAACCTCTGTTGCTCGCAATGTAGTTATAAGCAGAGCTCAGCTTATATGTAATGCCAAGTGCTGTTTTAAGCTTGCTTACAGTGTAGGGGGAGTGGCTGCCATGGGAACCCTTCTCTGCACGGTGCTCTACTCAGCTGTGCTGTTCTCCCAGCAGGGTAGCTACTTGCATGATCATATGAAGTGTGGGATTGCGATTGTCAATGTGACTTCATGACATCAAGCACGGTGATATTTAACAGAGTCTCTGGCCTGGGCTTCCTTATGGAGCTTCTGTGACAACAGCTGGGATAAGAATACTTAGCTTGACAGGGGCATGCTGGGCAGCCACTGCACCCCTAGGAACCCTTAGGTCCTAGGTTGGAGTTTAGGTTGCCTTGTGGGAAATCTGGTCCTGAGCATCAATGCTACACAATTGGCATATCATCAATTCTGGCAATGCTCTGAGCCACAATCTCCACTGTGGAGCACCAATAAAAATGAAAAATGTGCAAAAAAGTTACATTTTAAATAAGGGGTGTGGCTTCATAGGTGCCATGAAACGGGCGTGGTTTAGAGCCCATATGAAGCAGACTGACATAAAGGCCTGGCCTGTGCTGCAATAGAAAAGTAGGCAGGGGATGGTGAATGGGTCACAACAAATTCAACAGTGCTTATACATTGACACAGGCTCTAGACCATTGTGTAATGTGCTCTACTATTGCTATTAAATGTGTACCTTCAATATAAATCTAATACTTTAAATGTGTGAATGAAGTAACATATAAAACACAGAATTTTTTTTTCAAATACAGGACTTGTTACAGCCCAATAACCAATGCAGTTATTATTGTTTTCAAATGTACAGTATAAACTTACAGCTTTCACAGAGAATGATGAAGGATGTCTTACACGTCCTGGCAGTCAGATAGTGCGACCATATTATCAGTATTGTCATTTTACATATGTTTTTGGGGTTTTTTTTAACAGTGCCTCATATTAAGTAGCTCTATACAATTTTTCACATCAACCTCTGCCGAATTGCAGTCTAATTCCCTAACACACTCACACACTTACACTCACAGGCTAGGGGTGATTTTAGTTTTATGTGGGGTATATCGTGGCTCTGGGATTGGCATATGTGTGCCATGTCTAGACCCCTAATACATACCTTTCATGATTCCTTTCACGATTTTGCTTGACTGTCCCACTGTTCCAACTGTCTTCCGGTTTGTTCTGATAAGTGGGGCACATTGCAGGAAGGGTTTTATTTTTCTTTTTTTTTTTATTACTATATTAATTTTTGCCCATGCGGCATGACAATGGGCCAGGACAGGAGCAGAGTGGTACAGGGTGGAGCTTATTTGTCCTGATTTCGGGACGTGTGCTAATATACCCCACATGTATTACACACATTGGAAACCCCCCTTTCAAAATTCTGCGTTTGCCACTGCTCCAGGTCTCAAACTTTGTTCAATCAAATCCAATTTTGAGAGACACTTCAGTAAAGTCTGAAATAGGATAGTTCCCATGAGTAGGAAAAAAACTAAAACCAGGATTTTAAAAATGGAAACTACAAAACATGTAGACGTATGCCGTTAAATTATATTTTGGTAGTTCTTTTTGCTTTAATTTGATGATTACAATTTATTATATATGTTAAAAATTATACAATATTTCTTTTAATTATTTTATTTACTATTTTTTCAACATTTTTTACAGTGCTTTGTGGATAAAGTACTGCAGACCCTATACCTGTTCCTAGCAATGCTTAAATACTAGAATTAAATTGTGTGTAGAACACTAAACAGTTCCCTTTTAGTGTTATATTCACAGATCAAAGAGTGGGTAAAAAGTGAAAGTATTTAAATAAATAAAATCTCTATAAAACATAGGCTAAATATGCAAATGTATATATATTAAAAAAAGATACTTTGCAACAATTTCTCTTCCCTCCCCTTAATCCCAATCAATAGACAATGGACCAGTCTACCAGAGAGAAGTGGAGCAAGTGTTTACAGCCACTGGAGATCAAATTACACACCCCTGAGAGTAAAGCTAAAAAAGACACATAAACCTGTTTAATTGTTGCTTGAGAATTAGGGCACTCACTAGATTTCTATATAAATACAAAAATATTAAATAACATTAAATAGTCAGCAAAAGAAAAAATCCAAGTGAAACGCAGCCCTTTTCAGGGGTCAGCGACAGCCCAAAGAAAGAAACACTAAAAAGACAAAAATTTATTTTGACAAAGGCGCTGTCTCACAAGGAGGAAATCACAGACGGACTATAAGAATATATATACATATATATGTGTAATTAAAAAAAATATATATAAAGCTAATACTGGGTGGATTCAAAAAATTATTTATTACAACATAATATTAAAAAACTGGTATCAGAAGGATCACTCTATTACATTAATCTAATATCATGCACATAAAAAAGGGAAAAAAATCTGCGCTATGACATAGGAAAGGTGGATGGTTATCTGAGTACCTCCAGCTGCTTAACCAGGGTTGACTAGACCCTTAGAACAAAATAGTAAAAAGAAAAAGGAAGCACTAGGAGGATATCAGATAATTTATTCAAATTACACCCAAAAACTAACAATTTAAAATATATAAAAAAAATTTTTAAATAGATACGCTGACAATCAACATTTTACAATTAAAAACAACAATTCTATAGAATAGTAAACAAAACCACACATACATGGAAAACCATGTGCAATATAGATAGCGTTTCCAAAGCTTAGACAGGTGATATATTTAAGGTGAACTAGCCACCTAGTGAGCCACAGATTGCTCAGTAAAGGATATAGAGTAGAATATGGGGAACTAATAGTTCTTTTCATACACAAAGTCTCTGGCAAATCATAACAGATGAAAAAATGTGGAGGGTGCACACTAAAAACATCCAGAGAGTTCTGAGTGATAGAATGTGAAAAAGCAAAACAAATAAATTGAGAACAGTCCCCTAATAGCAAATATATGTCTGCTTATGGTGGTGTTTAGGGCAAAAAAAGTGCACTTGTATAGGGATAATACTTGTGTGGGATATGGTAGGCAACCGACGAACAGCTGATGGGGTATTGGCTCCACAATCAATGCCTTATACACACGGAGCCGTATACATCTTAGATTTGAAGATGTGGCAGTGATCAGCAAGATGAAGGAACAGCCTCCCGTATGCATTTGGATATTTCACAAATCCGGCACATACGAGATGTAATATAAAACATATACAAATTTTATTAAATCAACATCAACATTAAAAGTTGGAAATTCAAAAAGAGGCGAAATAACAAAAAAAAAATTGAACATAAAATAAGAAATGCAGCAATGCAGGAAAAATTTATTGTATTATTATTATTATATCCCTTAAAGGGATATTACGCAATTAATTTTTGCTGCATTTCTTATGTTATGTTCAAATTATTTGTTTTTGTTATTTCGCCTCTTTTTGAATTTCCAACTTTAATGTTGATTTAATAAACTTTGTATATGTTTTATATTACATCTCGTATGGGCCGGATTTGTGATTTTACTTATATGAGACTATGTGCACCAAAAAACAGTTTTTCTCTGAGGTGGGATCACTACTCTTCGTTTGATCCTACCTGGTATCTCAATTTGGTATACTGAAACTGGTGGTTTGCACCTCCCAGAAATAGGGAGTTGTTTCTCTGGTATTTTTCCCAGCCTGTGCATAGTCTATGCTCTTGTGTTAAACTAAGAATATATATACACTGTGTGTATGTATATATATATATATATGTATGTATGTATGTATGTATGTATGTATGTGTGTGTGTCTGTGTGCCTGTGTGTGTGTGTACCAGTCAATCTCATAACACCAATAACATGCATTTTTAAAGTTAAAAGTATATTATTAGATGTTTGCCTCTTTCTCTGTTTCAAGATATTTCAGATTTTAGTCTGGCATAATTCCAGGCGTATAAGCTGAAGATTTAAGATATTCCTTATTAAACAGTCCTCATAAAGCTCTTGAGCTTGTCTCTTTCTTTATAGTTCTTTATTTGCCAAGAATACAAGCTGGGAATGTGCCTTCTATTAATAAACTCTGAAGTACGAATGCTAATGTGGAGATACTTCCAAAGATATTTTTTACACTAATAAATATTTAGCTTGTAGGTCGTAAAACTAGTCTGTTGCTATATATTCTCTATTGTTTTGTTTTTATTCATTTACCAAATGTAAAATGCCCTCTGAGGATCTGAATAATCCATTCAGTCCAGCTCTGAAATTGATATGAAAAGAGTGGAGCAATTAAAATGTTTTGAAGAAGAGATTATATGAAAATATTATATTCCCCAATGAACATCTTTTGGAAATATTTACTATGCACACAGCTTCCAAAAACCAGACAAGGTAAAAAAACAAAGTTGGCAAAATAGAATATTTTAAATTAATGTTTTTATTACTTGACTGTTAAAAGTAAACAAACACTTAATAAGCTGAAGGAAAAGGATATTATATGAGTAATACTTCTCCCTGCATGCATCAGTAAGATGTCAAAGTAATTTTATATGCTTAATAAATTATATGATTCCTAGTTACCGGACTCCTCCTGGGCTGCCAACATTCTATAGAATAACCTTCCTCACCCATTAAGACTCTATGAACTTTGAATCACTAACTTGAATCTCATGCTTGCAAAATTTTTAAACCACCCTTTTAACCTTCATCTACCCTATTTATAACCACTATGCTACTATGCTTTCCAATTTCCCTTCCTATTACATGGTTTATATTTTATACAACAATTACATGGTTTTTTCTTTGACTGGATCATCCAGACCACTAAGCACTTAAACATACAACATGGCTTGATTACTGTGTGATATATAGCTTATTCCCTTATATATCAAACCCTAATATCCTATAGATTGTAAACTTGCAGACAGAGCCCTCTAACCTCCTAGTCTGTTATTACCTACTTCTTTTTTATATTGATTGTTTAGCACTGCAAAATGGTACATTAGCTGGCACTATATAATAGGCTGTTAAATAATGTAAATGAAATACACTTAGTACATATTAATCTTAGTTTGAATATATGACTAAAATGTCATGGTCACTTTGTATTTTAAAGTCACTCTAATAAGGGCAGTGTACCACAAAACCAAAGCCTAAATATTTTTGTGAGAACTTTATTATTTATTTATTAACATGTTTTTATATAGTGCCATCAAATTACGTAGCGCTTTACAATTTTCTCAAAACCTCAGATGGGTACCTGTAGACAAAACACAAGACTATTAGAAAAAAGCTGAGAATCATAAGTCTGTTCAGGGACTCAGCCAGATTGCTATAACGTTCTGTTACGACTGGTAGGACAACAGAGTGAACAGCGTGGCTGGTATAAAGCATGGATCCAAGATAACAGAGACAGGGAGATAACAGGACCATGGATGAGAGGAGAAAATAAACATACAGGAAGCAGGTAACAGGGAGCAATGACTCACTCCTTGCTCTGAAATTATGGTATATTTATAGCCAGAGCACAGGTGTGGGATAACAGGCAATTATACAGAATGTGAATACCATCTTGTTGTTCTACCTTTGGAGGTGGATGGACCTCTTTCTGTGTTTGTGGCAGCTTATATTAGGAGGAGCACCCTCATACAACATCCCTCTTTTTTGTGTGAATTACACTGATTAGTCCCAGACAGATTGTTCAACAGCAGCCTCTAGGGGCTGTTAGTAGAAATGTCCATATAATGAATAATCCAGTTACTGATCCTAGGGCCTCATTCACTAAGCTCGATTTGGGCTAAATGGCCTTAAATCGTGTGATTTTTAGCTTATTTTTAGCGGGTCCAAAATTCACTGTCCCGACTTTTTTGAATTACAATGCAGTCCCGACTTTTTTTAATTACAAACATAGAACGTTTGTAATTCATTAAAGACAATTTTCACCAAATCGCGGTGAAATCGCCTTTAAATCACGAAAAATAAAATTGCAGCCATAGAGCTGCGATTTCATTTTTTGCCCCGATCGCGACCATCAAAAACACATGTCCGTATAACAGACATGTGTTTTTGTGTGTAAAAATCCTAAGTGCAGCATGGCTGCAAGCTGTAGCCATGCTGTACTTATGTAACTACAAAGATCAGCAAAGCAGATCGTTGTAATTCTGTCAGCACAGCATGTCTACACTTGCAGTCATGCCGCGCTGCGTTTACGGTGTAAAAAAAAAATTAAAAAAAGCCCTAGACATACATTAACCCTTACAGTGCTATAATAAAATTTGCATGTGAAAAAATATATTTACCTAACTAACATTGCACCCTACATGAGTGCACTTACCTTAGGTGGTCATCTCTCCTAATGTAAGTGTTGTATGTGAAGTGTATCGTGTGTATAAAAAATAAAAAAATCTTTTTACACTCACCATTAGATGTCCGCATCTTGGGAGCCTTCTAATGTTCTTTAAATGATGGCTTCTTGTCTTTTCTTCCAGCTTTCAGAAATTTCTCCTGTTGACATGCAGCTGAAGAGGCTCCTTCTTCCTCCCGGCATCTTCTAATGACATTCCGGACACTAGGGGGCAGTGTTTCTATACTGAAGGTTACATCAGGAACATTGGTGCTCTACTGTTTCTGACGTCACCTTCAGTATATAAACACTGCCCCATACTGGTCGGAATGTCATTAGAAGATGCCGGGAGGAAGAAGAAGCGTCTTCAGCTGCGTGTCGCATTGATGCCTCTGCCCCTTTGTTCGTATTTACGTTAATGGTACGTACATTAGGAATTACATTGCGTAACATCTGACGCACGCATGCGCAGTAAATACTAATGGGCGATTTTACGTCATTGGCTAGTGTAAATACACTAGTGTACTTAGCTCAGGATCTGACCTTATGTCTATAAAAATCTTCTCTCAAGTATAAGCTGAGGTTTAGCTTGTTTGAAAATGACTATCTAGGGCTTTCTTGTTCAACACTGCCTTGAATAAAGCAAGTGTAAGGAGGAGGATGATGAGGAACAACATCACCAGCCCCAGGTTCCAGGCAGGCAACGAATACCGGTTTGTGTTTGGCCTGTGTTTGGATCTAGACTCCCTATCTGATCATGAGATGGTGTAAATATTTAGGCTGATGTAAACTTGAAAATTTGCAGGTTATCCAGGGTCATGTCATATGCCTATATTCTGAAGCAGTCATCCATTTATTCTAAATTTGAGAATGGTCAAATGCCAAATGGATGGCTTTTGTGTATGTATAATAAATATATATGACATCCTTTTTCAAGTTTAATCTGCCTCACATGTGTTGGTTACGTCATAAAATGAGTTATTCACATGTGTCTATTTATAGGGGACTCAGGTTATGGATGTGAAGGTTCAGCTGCTTAGATAAATTTGATGGTGTGTTCCTCTACTCTGCTGCTAAAGTGGCAGATATTGTGCTGGCTTCCTGTCTACTGCATAATCTGGCAGCCTAGCCCTGAGATTCTTACAGTAGACAGTGAGCAAGCGGGGGGTCCCTGTTCTCTCTGGAGATGTGCAGAAT
>WWET01001348.1:14763-33016 GCA_011038615.1 Limnodynastes dumerilii | reverse complement strand
CAAACTGCGCATGCGCACCGCAGAAAAGACGCACATTCGCGTAGCATATTTTCAAACGTAAGGATAATTCACGTATTGCGAACGTAAGTAATTACGTGTGGGCGTGCCAAAATTACGTTAGCGAAGAATACGTGCGAATTACGTGAAGTAGGCCGGGGGGGGTATTTAAAGTGTACAGTATGGGCGTGCTAAGCTGCGTACGTTCGCGTAGTCTGTACGCCCGTTAGCGGACGTATTGTGTTACGTATGGAAAAGTTAAGGTAGGGTTTGGGTAGCGTATTTTCACAAAATACGTCCGTGCAGGGGGTGTGTTAAGGGTAGCGTAGCGAATTTACGTACGCGAAAATTCGCTACGCGAACAAACGTACTGCAAACGTTGTTCAGGATCTACCCCAATATGTGTAATGATATTTTTAAACACACATGGGTTATTTTTCCATTGAAAATGACCTGCACTTATTACTTATACCATCCCCGAAATGGTGTAAGCGTTTCACGGATACACAGACTACTGGACTATTTAAATGAGAAAAACGCCCCTTGTTTCATTTAAATATTGCGGAATGCCTTGTTCCACTAGTACAGAGCAGTTTTTTGCCGACACAGTCAGAGGGGCAGCCTTATTCCCATCTTAATGTGCACGCTCCTGTTCTGGGTATGCGCTTTATGAATTTGCGCTGCGCTTTTTCATAAAAAACATATGGAAGCACAGCTCTGCATCAGGTATTGGGAAACCTCCCTTTCAAAATCCTGCTTTGCCACTAGACCCGTCGCACCGTTGCAGACCTGCCGGACAGGTGAGTATTACAGGGGAGTCTAGGGTTAGGCTGTTGGGATGGGAGTCTTAGGGTCAGGATGTGGAGAAAGAAGGGTTAGGGTAATTAAGGGTATTAATACTCACCAGTCGCTGCTCCATCTTCTTTCTTCGGTGGATGGATTGCTTCTCCTCTGCGAGGCAGAAGCAATCGATTACACAGGCAGCAGCCATCCGCACCTATACATCAAAAATAATAATAATATTCTAGATGGTTCAGAATGTGTCCCAATCACATGCACAGTATGAAAAAATGACGGCAATCAGCTTGAAATGCACCATAGTTAGTGTACTTGGAAAGACTCAGCTTTAGCCCAGAAACCCCATATTCTATGCATGCTCTTTTCAACATTCCACTCTTTTTCTAGTGGCTGGCAATCCCTCCCTTTATAACTCAGACAGTTCGTGACAAAATTTCGGATTACTGTAATTCTCAGTCTCAGCAGTTACTCTGACCCTTTACCATCAAATACCATGCCAGCCCTGAGAATAAGCCTAGTAGTAGCTCAATTCTTACACGTACATAAGACGAAAACTACATCACTGTGAATCCGAATATGAATATGTTTAAAGATATTTCATGATTAATACAATCTTGCAAGGCTACTTTCTTAAATAATTTCAATGCTTTATAGAATAGTCTAGTCCCAGTATCCAACATCTTAATGAATAAACCACAGCCTCTTACATTTTATGGGTCTATTTAATTGAATGCTATTTGCTCAGCAATATTCAAGTTCAAATACATTGCTGCTCGTTAGCGATCGTTATAAAGCAGGAAGCACTTTATAATGATTAGTATACTGTCGATACTTTCCAGCAATTTGAAGGTGGTTTCAAAACAAAGGGATTGCTAGTAAATCCCATGAATTCCATACTGCTGGAAAATATGGTAAAACACGGCAGGTTTGGAAAATCTTCACTCACCACTATATCTTTACCAATATGACAGCATTTATAATAACAAAACAACACATCACAAAACGCACTGAAGAAATGACCAAGGACATCTTCCTTATCTGCCTTTTATTGACTGAACCAAACCGATGACTGAGCACAAAAATGATAAGCTTACTGCCGGAGTTATATATTGTGTATCATAGAGGCATTAATGATAATGGGGTAGATCCAGAACTAAGTACGCTAGCACATTTATGCTAACCGGAAACATAAAAACGCTATTTTGTATGTACTGCGCATGCACCCGCCATGTGTTATGCCACGTAAGTCTGAATGTACGTACCAGACTACTATCAACAGCATAACTACGAACAAAGGGGCGTGCCAACCTTAAGACGTAATATGGAGGTGAGGCATTTAAATCATGCAGTATGGGCGTGCTTAGACAACTACGTATGTGAAGGCCGTTATGCTGTGTAAAGTTAAGGTAGGGTTTGGCAAGCGTAAAACTGCCAAAGTATGTACGAGCGAGGGTAGTGCATGGAAAATACGCTAGTGTAAATATGCCACGCGATGAAACCTAATGGGAACGTAGGTCTGGATCTGGTCCAGTGCATGTAATTGTAATATTAATCATATATATTACGCTTTCCCTAAATTCTATTCCGAATTCTAATTGTTATTGTTCATTTGAGGAAATTGGTTACATTTGCTGTTTCTTACCAAATAATATGATAGGAAATATTGCTGGACTTTGCTTTTTCCCTTCAAAGAATTGTTAAAAGGGATTTATCTCACTACATATGCTGCAGAATCTCTCAAAAATAAAAGAAAGAACATTTTAAAGCCACTAACCAGTAATTAACTATCTCTATCTGTAATGTAAAATGCAGAAACGTTACTTACACACAGTTGCAAATAAATGATAAGCCACAGCTTTCCTGCAGGGGTGGTCCTAACCCTAAGCAGTGAAAAGCTGCAATTGTGTGTAAAGCCCCATACACACTACAGTTTTTTAAAACAATAATCGTTCAAAACACCGGTGAAAGGAGTGTTTTTAACGATATCGTGCAAGTGTGTACACTGATCATGCCTGATCGTTGTAAAGTACACAAAATCATTTGATTGCATCTTTTGAAAAGTTTAATATAAACGATCAAGCCATTCAGTACTGAAGGCTCAACAGAAAATCGTTTGTAGTGTGTATGCACACTGATTGCCAATCTACTGCTTGAATATCTGTGGTTTATCTGTTGTTTGTCATTTATATGCTGTAGTGTGTATGGGGCTTAACCATTGTTTCTGCATTTTATTTTACAGATAGGATGTTATAGCTTACAGGTTAGTGGCCGTGTTGCTGTGACATTTTCTTTCCATTGTTTCTGTTTAGATTACTCCTGACTTTTATGCACCTGTCTATATTAATCTATACAGTGATTTGACCAACCACTGTTTTGTGCAATATTAATAAATGCTTAATTGCAGGAATCAATATATGTTATACAATTTGCATGGAAGTTTCCTAAAATTTAGAATCATTCTAGAAAGTTCTTATCTTATCAGATCTATAACAGTATTCTCAAGAAAGAATATATAACATCAGTAGTAGGGAAATTGATGGAAACACTGGGAACACATTGTACAGTATCTTAAATCCAGTAACTTAAGGATCCCACCAGCATGGATTCACTGGGGGAAGATCATGTCATACAAATCTTATTGAATTTTTTGACTGGGTCAGTAAAGTATTAGATAAAGGGGGAGCTGTAGACATAGCTTACCCAGATTTTAGTAAGGCTTTTGACACTGTGCCACATTAAATAAGCTGGAAACTTTAGGATTGGACTTAAAGCTAGTTGCATGGATACAATCTTGGTTACAGGATAGACAACAAAGGGTTGTAGTAAATGGAATCCCTTCTGCGGATGGTAACATAACCAGTGGAGTACCCCAGGGTTCTGTACTTGGACCAGTGCTATTTAATATCTTTATAGGTGATATTGCCTGTGGTATTGAGGGAAAAATATGCCTTTTTGCAGATGACACAAAGATATGTAACCGGGTAGACACGCCAGGTGGGGTACAGAAAATGAGGGATGATCTAGGTAGACTGGAGGAATGGTCAAGAGTGCGGCAACTGCAGTTTAATGCCAAAAAATGCAAAATCATGCACTTAGGACATAAAAACCCAAAGGCTCAATATTTCCTTAATGGCATTACATTAGAATCTACCGAGGAGGAAAGCGATCTAGGAGTCATTATTTCCAGTAACTTAAAGGTAGCCAATCAATGTAACAAAGCAATGAAAAAGGCAAGTCAGATGCGTGGTTGCATAGGGAGAGGAATTAGTAGCAGAAAGAGAGAAGTAGTGATGCCCCTTTATAAATCATTGGTACGCCCTCACCTAGAATACTGCATTCAGTTCTGGAGGCCATATCTCCAGAAAGACATAAATACATTAGAGACCGTGCAAAGAAGAGCAACTAAAATGGTCCATGACCTTTGTAACAAATCATACCAAGAAAGGCAAGAGGAACTAAACATGTATAGCTTGGAGCAGAGAAGAGAGAGGGGGGACATGATAGCAGCTTTCAAATACATCAAGGGTTGTGACCAGCTAGAGGAGGCTACCATTTTTCAAAAGAAAAGGTGTAATAGAACACGAGGGCATGAATATAAACTGAAGGGTGGTAGATTCAAAGGAAATGTGCGGAAAAATTACTTCACTGAAAGGGTGATAGATAAATGGAATATTCTCCCATCTGAGGTGGTTGAGGCCAATACAGTAGAACAATTTAAACATGCTTGGGATAAATATAAGGGTATCCTAAATTGCAAACCAAATTGAGGGTAAATAGGGTCTAGGGTCAGTATAGTTTTGAATAAACAAATGGCAGACTAGATAGGCCATGTGGCTCTTATCTGCCGTCACTTTCTATGTTTCTATAATATTAAAGCAAACTTGCCAACATAACATTTGCCCCTCCTCTGTGGAGCAGGGATGACATGATTCACATTGAGGGGCAAGGCTTGATGTTATGAGATTCATTAGTCTCCCACACATTAAGGGAGTGTTGGGCTTCACTGACATATTAATAATTTTATTTTTGTTTTCCAGAGAGTAGATCCAGATGACCGACTCCAAGGGAATTAATGTTGAAATTACACCATCAAAATGTGCATTAAATAGTAAAATAAAGCACTAATGCGGCCCAATGTCGGTTACTGGCCTGGTCACCCGGGTGTGTAGGAGCCCTACTTGTATATCAGGAGTTACCTGCTGGCATGTTATGAAACATAGCTTCATCATGTGAATAAAATGTCACCGTTATTGATAGCAGCATTTGTGATTATACCATTTAAACATGCCTAATGTATGGACAATTACTCAATGGTCTAGTCTGAGGAATTGAAATATTTAGGTTTCACAGGCTGGGGTTAAAAACTGTATAGCAGTGGAGGTTAGGTAAGTTTAGTTTGATAAGCTGACCATTAGAGCTAATCATAAAGACTGGAGTGGAAGGGATTTAAAGCACTTGAGTTTATAATGTCTCCTTTTCTTTCAATTTGTTCCCACAAATATTTGCCCTTAAAATGTTGTGCCAGTCTGATGTCTTCTTGATAAAGTAAGATACTTGCCAGTTACTCCTCCTCTATTTTTTGGGTCATGATTTTGACTCACCCCAGTCCAAATCAGCAAGGGAGGGTTCAACTCTTCACATATATAATGCTTGCAGAGGAGATATGTGCTCCATATCCCAAATCATTGACTTTTTTCCCCTTTATGGAGGTTAGTTATGGTTTAAGTTATTAAATGCTGGAGTTGTCTGGACTGTTTCTTGTTAGCAATATAAAGTATTTTTCTGTTATATTAATAAACTGTGACCTTTCAACAACAGATATCTATATATATAACAGAGTCTTTGTTTCAGGGAATAGGGACTTGGTTTATGGGTGATGCTGGGTACTTGGTAATAAGGGGGGTTTTGGGATTGGATGTTGTGAGCTATGCTGGGGCGTACACCAGTAGATTAATAAAGTTTTGTCTTCCTATTGTTATTGATATGTATAAAAACAATTGTTTGAACACATAAAGTTATTCCAGCCACAATTATATAATTACAGAGGATATGTCTTTTGCGGTTTACTTAGTCCTTTTGGTGATGACATCACAGGATCCAGGTAACATCGGGAGGCCTTTGTGCTGATGTTATTACACCACACAGGCTCTGCCTATACACATCTGCTTGCAACTGCCTCAGTACATCCTAACCAGAGCAGCCGCTCATGATAGGACGCATGCATTGCGGGCAGCGGATTTGCTCTCCCGTTGACTAAGAACTCTGGATCAGATCCATTATCCCTAACAATACACAATTATTTATTATTTAAAACACATTGCTTTTACTAACTGAGAAATATTTATGTCTTATCTGTTACATGTTCATCCAATTTCCTACAAGCACCAAAGGAAAATATTTTTTTAGGAATACAGATGCACATGGAAATCTGGCACCGAGCGAGCTTTCTCCATGTGCTAATAACCCTCTGTTTTCTTTTAGTATTGCATGAAAACCATTTCTTCATTCCAGTCCTTAATGCAAACACATGACCTTGTGCGTTTATGCAGCCTCTTCACTGCTCACAGACTTGCAGCCTTACAAGCTTCAAACACACGGAGCTTTGTGAGTAGGTGTGTAAAGGTCCTTTGATGCTGATTTATTGTTTTTACAGTCAGATAGGCTATAATTGAAGCCTGTTAGTCTTACCATGCACTTATATTCATAAATAGCAGTTGCTTTGGTATGCAGAGATAATAATCGTTATACTCACAGAATGAAGAAAGATGGAATACAACGATTTTTTTTAGATGTCTTGCATAATTTAAAAGGAAATAATAGTACTTTCTGAGATAGAAAATCTTCTTGAAGAAATGTAATATGTTGCCAAGGAGCTGGTAGACTTGTCTGTTACCTGCCCTTCTTCTGGTAATTCATCTTTGAACAGTTAAAACAATTAAATTGCAAAGAAAGTCTGTACAATAAACGGTTAGAGGGACTATAAAGCTAGGAACAAAGAGAAGAAATACTAAGAAACAGGTAAGGTTTTGTGATTATAGTTTTCCATCCTGAAGGATTGTTGCGATGGCTGATAATCCTATAAGGTTTGAACCTTCAATATTATGTAAATCATCAGAGATCACCATCTAGGCGGGGATAGCCATGTAAATGAAGGGAAGTCGTATTGCCGCAGACCTAGCCGTAAAAGTTAATGTAGGAACTGAACACGTTAAGGAGTGCACTCCCCACAATGGAAGCGTAACTACAGACTGTCCTATTGTGTTGTTGCTTTATTTCAGTTTCCTGATATTAATGTTACATATCAGTATAATATGGCAGTCCAATAGAAGAAATCACTAGGAAGAGAATGAAATTCCCTTCATAAAAACTCCAAAAAGCATGACGCGTCCCTTTTAACAGAGAAGCCGTCCTCTATTGTTTCACAAGGAGCAAGTGGCGTAACTACTGTGGATGCAGGTATAGCAGCTGCTATCAGGCCCGGAGAAGAGGTGAGGCCTGTGGCAGCAGCCCACCTTGCATTCACAGAGGTAAGCTGTTGGTCTATGAGTGCTGAATGCTGCTTCTAAATAAATTGCCAGTAGTTGGCAAAAAGTGCTGTCCTCTGCTGGCCTGAGTGCTGATTGCTGTCTAAGCTGTTAGTCGCTGACAACTGTCTATATGTGCACAGAGTGGTCGCCACATTACACACTTGCCAGATTTGTTGCTATGGTGCCCAAGTCTGTCAACTACCACCCCTAACAAGGAGGCTTTTCCTTCCACAACTCCACTTATAGCTGAACATGACTTTCCATATTTAGTTGAATGGCTGAATATCGGAAAAGGTGAGTAGAAATAGAAAAACAACTTTGACTTGACCCTGCACCTTAGTAGCTTCATGTAAAGGAAACCAGATTATAAAATAAAACCCATCTGAGAAAATAGCCAATTTTATATAAATATTAGGTTTTCTCCTATTTGGATGCGTGTTGGATGCAGAAATATATACAAAAGCATAGCACTGTGTTATAAATGCCTAAGTCAATACATTCATGTGTACCTTCAGCTGTTGCTTTATCTAATGTGTTAGGCAGATGACACATTGAAAGCAATTTATAAGAAATAAAATGTGTAAACTTTAGTTCTGCTCATGTCCCCTCCTCCCTGCCCTCAAGAAAAATGATGTTTCTAAGAGCAAGTAACTGCTTTAATATGCAGTAAAGTACCCTGAATGGTATACACCTATTTGGACATCATAGTTCACCTGTGTGATCTGTTATATATATGGTTTAGGGTATTTGAGGAAATGTGAAACCTGGCAGTGGTTATAAATCAATATAAGAAAAAGTGCATAAAAACCCAGTGCATATTTCCTAAGATGATTTCTTTGCCAACAACATCTGGTGTTTGATCTTTCTTTGTTTTGTTTGGCACAGATTTCTTGGGTGTCTTAAAGGCTTATTCACTACAGTGCAAAAACCATTATGCATCATTAATAGGTGTTCACTTGATCCATAATGATTATGACACCACGATATAAGCTAAGATGATTTAATACATTTGTGTGTGATTTCAACATAAACAGTCTCAAAGGAGGAAATTCATTTTATTGCAGCAAGTTGTAAAACAATATATTTTGCATTCATTCTTTATCTGCTTTTTTTGTTTATATTCTCATTATATACTCTATTACTCTAACATATTCTGTTACATTGTCTATAAATGTTCCAGATTCAGAGGAATAAAACCAACCTGAGAATCTGGGGAAAACAGAGGGTCAACTTAATTCCTCTTACTAATTTTGGATCTGAAAACCAGATAAATTAATTATAATTTCTGGAAAATGTCAAGACTTGTGAGTTTTGGCTTTAAGATCTCAGTTGCCATTTTTGTTACTTTTATATTTGACTTTTATTAGCAGATCAGGTAACATTCTGCAGGAATTGTTTGTTAAAATTCTCCGGTAATATACTGCTTTACTGGTGGAGTAAAGTCATTTGAAGTGGCTTAGTAACTTTTAATGCTACCTTTAAAATAAACAAGTTTGGATGTTGGTGTAATAAAAGTGTGACAGATCTAATGAATGAGGATTTCCAGTGTTTTCTCTGCAAATAATTACAAGAAAAGTACTGCGCTAGGGTAAATGTAAACACTCCACTACAAAATAAGTACAAATGTATATGGAAAATATATATAAGTATATAAAAGACAATTGAATGCAGAATAAAAATAAACTACCAAGTTCCTATAATACAATTAATTCAGTATATTAAGAACACATATAACTAAAAATAAAAAATATATATAGTACCCTTTTTAGCTCAAATATTAAAAAAAACCCAATATAACATGGGAGTTTTTTTGCTCAAATAATGGCTTATTATATACTGCTACAACTAGACAGAAAATAAGCAAGAATGAACACCATTACAACATTACAACATTTTACTCATAGTGGGAAATTAGTTACTCCTGGGCTAAACCATGTTGATTGCAGGGGGAGTCATATTTTATCTGTTGCAAACAGTATTAGAATTGAGAGGTGATGTTTCCTATCCCAAGTCTAAATAACAGTGTGATAGTAAAGCTGGTCAGTATCGGTGTAATTCAAAGATATATCACTGCATGCAAAGAATACAATTAACTTGACTCCCCCTGCAATCAACATGGTTTAGACCAGGAGTAACTAATTTCAAGCACTTACTTAAGTCTGGATCCAGCCCAGTGCTTTTTGCATTTTGCATAACTTTGATCTTATTTGTTAATTTTACATTTTTATTTCTAATATCTAGTTCCTGTGACCACACCATCACTGTGTTGCCTTCATTGTTTAAAAGACAGAACAGTTTCTACAGTTTCATATACTACTTTGCTGACCTTATTGATGTTCTCTTCGATATAGAAAGGGCACACAGTGTGACTTTTAATTTGACATATATTATAGCGTTGTAAGATATATCGTTACATGGAAGACTTACTCAGCAGTGGTATGTGCTATGTGTTTTATTATTTGTGTAATTCAAATGACAACTTTGTTCAACAATGTTCTAGCAATTAACAAAATCTCTACAAATGGTTCCTTTCCCTGGAGTTATTTCCTGAACATGCTTTCAGGAGATCACCCAGACTGTGGCCAAACTCTGAGCACTATAATGCCAAATAGTTGACAGCTATTACTTTGAGTATGTAAACGCTTTGTGTCTGTTTGTCAGCCTCTTAAATGCCTTTTTGTATCCCTCATAAACTCACAGAGAAAATGTCTGATGTGACACATTCTGGGAGGTGTGTCTCTATAATAGGAGGGATTTCCTCATCAATGTTATTCTCTATTGTAATGTGACAGCTGAGGTATAACCTGCCACTCATCACTAAGCTGGTTGGGGATCTGCACCACTGAGGAGGTTAAGCTATATATATGAGGAACAGAGAACAACAGGGTGGGGAGTAGACAGTCTTCTGGGGGAAATGGAAGAGTCTGTTGGGGAATACAACTTTGTATTTCAGGATCGTATATTTGTGCTATATAATATGAATAATATGAGTAAGAAATCATCATGCTCTGCAAAGAAGCACTTATAAAACACATGCCAGCAGTGAGGGAATCAACAGTAATAAATAATAAAAAAAAATGTGTTTCTAACCCAGGGTTGCCGACTTTTAACAGCTTCCATCCGGGAGATCCCGAAAGAAAGCTATAGATGCATGCTTAAGGGACTTAAAGACGTGCCATTAAATCCCGCCCCTGACTAATACTTACCCGTTTTTGGCTGTAATAGGGATCGGGACGGGGCTTGATGATGCAAATATACTAGTATACTAGTGTTGCTGGCAGGGGAGCAGGACTTGAGGCCGTGGTTTCCATTTTTATTTTTTATTAAACATTAGGTTTTTTTTACTGTCATTTTGTATTCCAGCGTTCTCACCATATGTACCCCCAATTTTTCCTCCCGTAATAACAGCTACTAGGGGGAGAAAAAGAGGGGTATATCTGGAAATTGCTTCTAAACTGGCACAATCGCATGTAAATAGACCCTATGTCAGTGGTTCCCAATCTGTGTGCCGCAGCTCCCTGAGGTGCCACGAAGCTCTCACCGGGGTGCTGTGGAATGTTTCTGGCAGTGATAGCGTTAATGCGCGTGTAGACGTCTACGACGCCTGAGAAATGTCAGGCACGCTTTCAAACTTGGCCCTTGCGAATTGCTACGCATGAGACTTTCTGCAGTCTCTCTCTCCCTCTCCGGCAATTAACAAATCCTTCACAGCTTTGTATGGTTTTTTTTTTGCAGTCTCTCTCTCCCTCTCCGGCAATTAACAAATCCTTCACAGCTTTGTTTGGTTTTTTTTTTTTTTTTTTTACTATAAGCTTTTAAACTTCACTTTTATTTGGGGGGGAGTTAAAATAGATAGGAAAATATACACCTATATATAAATATATATACACACACACACTTCTTACAGATATATAAAGAGAGAGAGAGAGAGAGAGAGAGAGAGAAGAAACAGGGATAGAGAGATGGGAAGAGAGAGAGAGAGAGAGAGAGAGAGAGAGAGATGGGGAGAGAGATAGAGAGATGGGAAGAGGTTTGTTTTAAAATATATTTGCATCCCTTGCATTTTCCACATGGATAGCAGCCCTGTAATGAAATAGGGGATTTAGTGATAGGTTAAAGATGACTATGTATACTGATCTTGCAAGTTTTTAGCATGACTCCAACAATGTGCCCACCTTAGCATGTTTAAAATCTGAATCTGCCAGCAAAATATGGGAAAGGTGAAGCGCGCCCGTGAGGGTGTTAATACTGTTAGGGATAGCCCTTATTGTATAGATTAGGACTGTTTATTACTGTTGGGAACATTCCTTAATTAATAGTTTGAATAGGAGAAGTTGTATACCTCACAACAAAAAAGAAGAGGGGGATTCTGCTTCTCTCACCAATTTATGATCAGATAATCTTCTATGTTGTTATGAGAGAAATGGGTGCAACTTATGGCATATAGATAATATTACAGAAAAAAGAAGAAAAAAGCGCCATAGTTATGATGCACACCTGCAGACCCAAATAAATTGTTAAAAATTAACTTTTAATGATAAATGTTAAGATCAATATTATGATTAAAAAGCTAGCGAAAAAATATTTTGCAGATAAGTCAATTATATAATAGTAGTCCAGACAATTGCTGACTAAGTATCAAATTACTCAAAAATAGGAGAACAACCTCTCAGCTACATATATAGCAGGACAGGGCACCACACAAAAAATGCACAATATATTGTTGTATGCCAAATGGTATCAGAAAAAATTATTATTGCACCAGAGTCACTACATACACTTCTCTCTCAGTCAAATATATAATATCAATACTTCCAATAATACCTACTTAAACCCTGACCGTGTAGAAAATAAAGAAAAAAATAAAAAAAAAAAAAAAAAAAAAAAAAAAAGAGCTCCACTAGAGATAGACAAGCAAATAAAAGCCAAAATAATTAAAAGGTGTAAATATTTTTTTATTTAGACGGGTAACAGAAAATAAGTACTGTATCTTTCTAGAGGGTTCCACAAAGTTAAAATAAAAGTTCAGATAAAAGGAAAACCACTATTTGATGTTGAAACATTGGAATGAGCTATAATAAAATACCTAAAAAGTTTTGCTTACTCGCGTCTTATTGGCCATTCTATTCTGTTTTGATCGTTTTTGGACCCCAAACCAGTTATCTCAATTTGAGGAGTAACAGTATCCAGTGGGGTTATTTTTTTTATCTATATCTAGCAATCTATCTAAATACATGTGAGAGTGTGTGTGTTAATGTGTGGGCTGGCATACTCAGTTGCCAGCCCGGTATGGCAGAATGACCAAATACATACGGATACAATAAGAGTGGCACTCAGAGATTATTAGAGTAAAGCACTAGGAGTCCAGGGCTTCCAACGTTTTCAGGTTTAATGATAAAAGTTTTGCCATTAAAACTGAAACGCCAGCCCTGAATTCTTAGCACTTTAATAGCTCCAAGCACTGCTCTTTTTGTGTGTGTTGGTATGTATTTATATAAAACATTTGTGAGTGTCCCTCAGACCTCTAATGTACCCATCATACAATTTTCACCCCTGTGGTCCAGGTGAAATAACAGAAAGAGTACTCCAATCATTTATTTGCAGCCTATCACTGAGAGAGGGACGGTAAGTCTTATATTTGTTATTATGGTACATAGATTGTGTTGTATTAAAAGGTGGCTGTGTCCTGCCATCAATAATTTATAATAATTTATAGGCAAGAGAGGGAGGTAAGTACCTTGTTAGAGAAGTTTATTTTTAAGTGTAGGTGGGAACCTATCTGAATGATGTAACCTTGCAGACGGGCAATCACATTTTCATTAAAATGTGCACAAAGACCTGTTTATATTTGTAAAGCTTTGATTGCTTTAAAAAAATCTAAAACCTCTTGATGTCTATTTTAATAAGTATTTCTGTCTTTGCCTAAATAGTTATTACACTATTTTGACTCAAATATTTTAAAAAATGGGACTGCTTAGTAATTATTTTGTCTTAGGGGTGCCTTGAAAAAATATGGAGATCCTAAGGGTGCCTCAAACTGATAAAGTTTGGGAACCACTGCCCTATGAGACAATTGCCAATAGTTTACTGGAGCGCTGTGTGTGCATTATTCAGTTGTAGGAGGTTAACCCAGAAGGAATGGGTTGCAAGGAAGTAAGCACTAGGGCAGTGTTGGCTAACCTTTGACTCTCCAGATGTTGTGAAACTACAATTCCCATCATGCTTTTTCAGGTATCCACTATGCTTTTGCAGTTAAGGCATGCTGGGACTCGTAGTTTCATAACACCTGGAGTGTCACAGGTTAGCCATCACATCACTGCACTAGGGTAAAGGTTCTATGGCTCAATGGGCAGAAGTAGAAGTTGATCAAAAGGTTCCTTTTCCCAGCACTAAGGCTGTTTTCACAGGTTGAAATAGTGATAAAAATTGCTTAATGACACAATTTCTCACAGGCAGTCTCTGCAAGAGGTACCCAGTGTGGTAGGGGCAAATCTCCACTCACACATACATGAGCGATGATAATGGCTTGTAATAATGTTTAAAACTGCCGGAAACCTCAGATGCAAAAATGTTCAAACTATAAAGCACTTTGGGCCGGTTCCTGGACTCCAGCTGACAGGGGACTTATGCAAATCATTTGTGTAAGTCCCCTGTCAGGGAACATCTGTCCATGCGCGCAGCAGATGTTCCCTGTGCGTAAGTACTAACGCACGTGGCAAAGTTACATACGTTAGTTCTTACGATGAAGGGGCTGACCTTTCACTTATGATGGCTCTATCCCCACCATATAGATGGGGTGGGGATAGCCATTTAAATGAAGGGTCCGGGGCAGGGGAAGCCCCGTTCTGACTAGGTAAAAGTTAAGTCATAAAAGATAAGGTAAGTGTCCAGATTTCCTACAGACAGCGGGGAGTGAAGAGGGCGTGCACTCCCCCGCTGCGGAAGTGTACCTATGGATATGTACCTATGCATACTATTAGTAGCATTATTATTATTTAGGACTATCTTTGAAGTGCGGCTCCTTTTAAAAGAACTTTTCTTTTCAGTATAGATTTATTTAATTATTTCTAATTAGCCTGTGATGCGAAGGCTAATGTACGGGGTCTGAGCGCAGTGCAGTGTAGTGCTTAACATAAAGTTTATGGTAAAGCAGTCTGCTTCATATACCATATGATAAACACTTACCACTGAGGCTATGAGCCTTTAGGCAGGAGCACCGATCTCACCATCCACTTTTGGTCCTGTGTTTCATTGTTTCTCGGTATGTCATTATGGAGGCCACGTCCGCTTGCACTAGTGTACAAGACAATTCCAAACAGGGGTAAACCAAAATCACAAGACTTCCAGTATTGGCAAGTCTGTATATGAGGGTAATCTATCCATCCTCTAAACAAAGGTCTGTATTTAAGGCTTCCCCCTTCCCCCAGGGCACAACATTAATGTCCTCCCTGCATAGCAATCTTTGAACTTAAAGAACAATACTAAGGGTGTGGATTTTTTAAAATATATAAACACTTCTAATTTAAATTTTTTTATTTTGATGTTTTTTTCTTTTGTTGAGAGACTAGTCATACAGGTGTAGCAATTCAGTTTCTGGCACGGCCTCGATCGCCAGCTATCTTTCTTTGCTATGTGATTAAAATCAGGGAATCGCTGGATCTACCTGTCATGTGAAGAAAGGAATGTTACGAGTTCTACATATGTACATAGGACATTTACGTTTCTCAGTCTCATATAGGCCTGATGCTTGATTAGGAGCAAAGTAAGATCACAGCTTTCCAACCCTTTTATCCATTTTGTTCTTTAGATGTCTTTTTCCCTTTCTTTTATTAGGCTTTTTGTTATCTAAAAACTCAAATGGGACATCCCCACTACACTTAAAAGACCTATAGGGCTAGATTTACTAAGATTTACTAAGATGTGGGAAAGGAAAAGTAGAGATATTGCCCAGAGCAACCAATGAGATTCTAGCTCTTATTTTCCTACTACATTCTAGAAAATGTCAGCTAGAATATGATTAATTGCTATGGGCAACAACACCACTTTTCCATTCCCACAGCTTAGTAAATCTGGCCCCAAGTATACATAAAAAAGAGTTACAAATTAATGTATAAACCAGGTGAAAAAAATATACACCAACCCACATACATAAGTATGTGTGTATAAGTGTAAAGTGGGGGGTTCAAGCGCTAGGGTATATACCTAAAGAGTGTGAACCTTCAAAATGTGGTAACCAGTGGGGAAAAAAGGCAAAATAGATAAAGTTCTTGGAACCAAGGTGTATGAAGCAACAACTGTAGTACCGCTAAGATCAGAGTCCTTCCTGAAAGGGTGATACTCAATTCCAAGACGCATGGGACATGAGAAATAAAAAGAAAACTTTAATCAATACATGTGGTTAAACAAATATTAAAACAACAGAACAGGACGGCATACCAAGGGAGATGGAAATCGTAAATCGCGAGTGGAGTGTCACCGCCAGATGTAGAAGCCCGGGTGCGGTGTCCTCAGCAACCTCAGCGTAGAGTCCCTGGGAGATGATGTCCTGTGTAGTGTGCCGGCTGACTCACGCGTTTCAAGCTCTGCCTGAGCTCTTTCTCAAAGTCGATGCCGGTGTTTAGAAAGTTCCGCCTTTTATGCTGTTTGATGCTGACAATTTAGTCTTTGAAAATTCATTAAAAACTATATTTTCTCCCACTGGCACCAATGCTTAATGATATTTTAGCCTTGTACAATTAAATACATATAAGAAATGTGTATATGTCACATCCGTGTCATTTAAAGGTACAATACATATAAAACATTTGCATATGTCAGTTCATATCATTTAAAGGGGCCATTAGCTCTGTTCACAGGGGTACTGAGTGGGTCAGAAACAAATCATGATATGATAAAAAACTTGTTCATTTGGTATATAATGATATTGTTCATGTGTGAAACTACAGACAGCTTATACATATAAGAATGTTAACACTGGAAAAAATTAATTTATAGGTACACAAATTAAAATATATGATTCTACAGATCTCAGTTGTTTGTAGAACCTAATCTGATATTTATATATATGGGATAAACCAATAGATCCTAATATTATAATAGGTACAATAGGTATATCTCTCTAAAGTGCACATACTTAAAGTGACAGTGCAGATAAATAAAAAAAAAGTGCAACTGAAACATGATTCCATATTATACCAGTTGAAAAAATAGTGAATTTAAATCAAATATCCATTTGTTCTTACTTGGTTGTTAATACATAATACATATAACATATAGTACAACATTTGTAATCTAGATCCCTACTTCCTAGGTGAAAATAATGAGTGAGGATGAATAAATAAATATAGAAAATGCATTTACTAAAAATGCATATAAAAGGGAATAAATAAAATGCCTAAAGGTGACCGTGCACATTTGTGATGTGGCAAATAATATCTTCCATATTAAATAGGAGAGAAAGTTAGTCTCAAAATGTTATCATTAAAAAAGGATAGTCCTTGTATGTCCTATTTGATCATATGTGGGATGTCCTTTCAAAAAGACTAGTATATATAAGGATGATGGGTCTCTGAAAACTGTGGATCCTCTTATCTCCCATACACTTTAGACTCCTATGTAGATAGAGTCATAGGAATATAATCTCAGGGAACAGGAAATGGATCGGATACTCATGTAGATTACCTACCTCTATCCCTATATTACATGCGGCCCGTATCTAACCCTAAGTTGGACCAAATCGTAAGAAATGCGAAGAACCAAGGGAAGGAAATTTATGGGGGCCATAGGGGTAGGGGCTGGAGAGTAGATGGTGTTTCTATAAAAATAGGTAGGTATATAAAATATATAAAATTTATAAAGATATAAAGATTATCTAAAAGGGACGTGGGGATGAAAGTACATGACATACAATACATGGGTATACATAGACTTACCTGAAATGAGGTGCATCCCCAATCTATGAATCATTTTAGAAGATAATGTATCACTATTTACCTGGGGTGAACTCGGAGTGGCTGGTGGGTATGCGGTCCCATTTCTCATACAGTACTCGATATTCCCAAGGAGTCTCCTTCTCGGTACTAGTCGGGCCCACCTGGTTTGGCTACCGAGATCGAACAAGTTCGGGCATTTGCCAGGTGGTATGACTGTATCCTTTGGATTCCCAATCTCCTAACCAACAATCCAGCTCACTTACCTCCAGGGTATAGGTGCCCAGGGGACCCCTGGGTTATAGGAACCATTTCAATTCGAAATCCTGGTTCATTTTTTCAACTGGTATCATATGGAATCATGTTTCAGTTGCACTGTCACTTTTTTATTCATCTGCACTGTCACTTTAAGTATGTGCACTTTAGAGAGATATACCTATTGTACCTATTATAATATTAGGATCTATTGATTTATCTCATGTATATAAATATCAGATTAGGTTCTACAATCGACTGAGATCTGTAGGATCATATATTTTAAGTTGTGTACCTATGAATGAATTTTTTCCAATGTCTGCATTCTTATATGTATAATCTGTCTGTAGTTTCACACATGAACAATATCATTATATACCAAATGAACAAGTTTTTTATCATATCATGATTTGTTTCTGACCCACTCAGTACCCCTGTGAACAGAGCTAATGGCCCCTTTAAATGATATGAACTGACATATGCAAATGTTTTATATGTATTGTACCTTTAAATGACACGGATGGGACATATACAAATTTCTTATATGTATTTAATTGTACAAGGCTAAAATATCATTAAGCATTGGTGCCAGTGGGAGAAAATATAGTTTTTAATGAATTTTCAAAGACTAAATTGTCAGCATCAAACAGCATAAAAGGCGGAACTTTCTAAACACCGGCATCGACTTTGAGAAAGAGCTCAGGCAGAGCTTGAAACGCGTGAGTCAGCCGGCACACTACACAGGAC
>WWET01001348.1:4001-14318 GCA_011038615.1 Limnodynastes dumerilii | reverse complement strand
AGGCGTCTGGAATCCGCCTTCCAGAGGGGGGCATAATGTTACACTCTGCAGGTTCATCCTGGCAGAGTGTGTGTTAATTCCTTGCCTAGTTCTTTCTGTCTGGTTTTTCTCCCAGCTGCAGGTTAATTGTCCCTGGAGGTGTGTCTGGCTTCCACAGCTGATTGGGGGAGTGTTCTTTAAATAGCCTCCAGTGCAAGTACCAGGTGCTGGTCATAGCTTCTAGTTTCTCTGTGTTTCTGTGCCAGTCTTGCTTGCTCTCTCTTTGCCTTGTGCCTTTGTGCTTTTTTCCTTGATCTTGAGTGCCCTGATTTATTCCTGCCCAGTTTCCTTGCCATTGTTCCTGTTTTGTCTCTGGTTCCCGCACTCTCTCTCCTTGGTGTTTTTCCCCATATCTGTGTCTTCCTCATTTTCCCTGTCTGACTGTGTCTGTTAACCCCTTTGGGGTTCCCGCTGTTTGAGTGTGAGTGTGATTGCCCCAGTCTGTACTGTACGTCCAGTCTGTCCCGTCAGTCCCATCTTGTCCTCAGAGTCCGTTCTGTGTTTTTTGTATTGTTAGTCCCGGTGTGGTTTCTTCTGACCGGCCTGTTTCCCACTGCTATCTTCCTGCTGTCTAATCTGATTTTCTAACTTGTCCTTCCTGTTCCTCTCCCGGGTTTTCTCTAAAGGTGCGTATCCTGACGAGTCCTACCAGCTCCAGTCCATCCCCACCTTCAGGGGCTCTGGCGAAAACTCAGACAGACATCAGGCTCTACAAACCGGTGAGTTACCCGCTCTTCTCTTTACTACCCTCTGATCACCCTGGTCCCCTGTCGGGGTAAACCCAGGGTACCATAACACTTTTAAATTGTATTGCTACTTTTTATAATGTATAAACCACATGCTTTTGGCTCTAATGTTTCCACTCTACCTTGGACAAATGTTGGGTGGACCCAGATCAGCACATTTTGGTACCCAAAGTAAATGTCTTGAATCTATCATTGTTATCATCTCTCTAAAGCTGTTATCCAGCAGATATGTTACTAGGCAGCAGAGAAAGGCCCATTAGAGTTAGGCTGTTGTGGGACTTTTAACTCTTGACAACACTAAGGTCGGTATAATACATTAACCCTGTTGAGCTTATTATTATTTTTTTTTATATTTATTTATTAGAGCAAATTCGAACAAACATTGAGGATCATACACAGTTACAAAATGCTTGTAAACAATATTTGACATACAGTATTTTTACTAATATATTATAACTTGGAGGTACATACAAATATGTGTTGTTAACATGACCAACAATCCACTGATTCATATTGCAATTTCCTTCTTTACATTACTTAATATTCTAAATCCTATATTGTTGTCTAATGTACATAATCCTAGCACATTCAAGGATTCTATCAAGCTGGTCAAAAGTCGTATTATTCTAGCTAATTTTCCACTATTATAGGAGAGATCATTAAAAAATAACCTTGTTTCATACCAAGATGTAGAATAAAAACACTGATATATTTTAGTTTTAATTGCATCTGGCAGCATTTCAATAAAGCTTTCCCACAACTCAAATAGTTTTTGTGTGCGTTGTGTATTTTGTGTTGAAGCTTCCAACCAGTCCATACGAAATATATTTGCATGGATCAAAGTAAGGGTGGGAGGGTTGGGGTGTATCCATTGTTGCAGGATACATTTCCGGGTTGCCACTGATACAATTTAAATTTTCTAGGATTTTTAGTATACTTTAAAGTTGGGTCCTCAATACCTAAGACTGCCCAGTGGGGCGTCAGGGAAACGTAGTCTAAGTATGTGTATGTGTAGCTTTGAATGTGTCTCCAAAATTGTTTAATTGAAGGGCATTCCCACATACAGTGATAGAAAGATTCATTTGATGCATTACATTTAGGACAGTTGCTCGTCTCAGTGCTGCCCATGTGATACCTATGTTTTGGTGACAGGTACCCTCTATGAAATATATTTTAAAACATTTCCCTGGGGGCGTGACCTAGGTGAGAAGCTGAGCAGACGTGTGTTCCCTAAGCTCCTCAGCCTTTCACTCTATTAAGGCGATTTTCGGGGGATATACCCCCATCAGACTGCACAATGGGGTCCCCTCCTCTTCTGGAGCCCGGACCGTGACCCCGCTCACCCCTTTGACGGCGATCCGGAACCCCTCAGGACCGCCGCGGCGCACCGCATCTATGCCCGGCTGAGCCATCGGGCCCCTGCACTCCACCTGCAAGGGGATTGGGACTCATCCCTTGCTGTCCCCATCTTGACTCCCGCCGCTGCTTCTGGAGGCCACCGCGGCTACGGACGCCGCCGAGGCCTGAGCCGCGTGTCTGTTACTGCCAGCGGCCATCTCCTGGACTGGACCTGCGACACCCCCCTCTGGAAGTGATCCGGGCTGTGAGTGCAGCTGAGGGAGAAGGGGGGGTAAGTCACCTACTGCCTGCTTGGGGATTCTTTCCCTGTCTGCCTGCCTGTCTCCTGCTGTTCAGAGTAGCTGTGGGCCCCCACAGTGAGCTTTCAACACAGGCACCTTTCCCCACTCCCTGCTACCAGCACAGGCCTCTGCCAGGCTCCAGGTGCCCATCTTTCCACAGCTGGACATTTAGTGACAGGGATCCCACGGTCTCTGCCTGTGCTGTCCACTATACCTACAAAGGCCCCCATCAACCCTGATTGCACAAGCTCTGTCACCCCCCCTTATCTCTTCTTCCTCCTGGCGTCTCAGATCCATTTCCCTCCTCCTGTGAGCTGTACCTACCCCAATTTTCCCAGCCTGACCCTGCTTCTCAACATGCTCTGAAGGGGAGATACCATCACCTGGGGCACGCACCCCTTTCACCTCCTCAGCACCCCTCACATGGCAATCCCGTGTGGATTCGTTGGAACAGTCCCAGGACAGTCTACTGGGCACGCAAGACACGATGGAGCAAGAGCTGGCAACGACGTCCTGCTGCTGGCAGACAGGCAGGAGGACGCAGAGAACCGCAACCGGCGGAATAACCTTAGAATCCGCAATATCCCTGAGTCCTATGAAGGCCCCCAACTGGACGATTTTCTCCTCCGCCTCTTCCGGCATTTAGCCCCTTCTGTACCTGACGACATGCTTATCATGGACCGTGCACACAGAGCGCTCCGCCCCCGATCCCAAGATGTCAGCTCTCCCCGTGACGTCATTCTGCGGCTCCATTTCTTCAAGGCCAAGGAACAAGTGTCGGCGGCAGCTCGTTCTCAAGCTTCTATTGCATTCGAGGGAGTAGAGCTACAGATTTTCCAGGACCTCGCCCCCTCGACCCTCATAAAACGGAGGGAAATGAGAGAATTCACGCAAGCCCTGAGGCAAAGCAACGTTAAGTACCGGTGGGGCTTCCCTTTCTCCCTCCAAGTCCGATCCGGCGAACGAATGCTCTCGGCTAAAACCCCTGAAGAGGCCAAAACCATGCTTTCCCAACTCAACGTTCCACTTCCGCAGGATACATCCACCTCTACCTCCAATCAAACTCGGCCTCCTGCGGTTCCACAGCTTCCCCGTTGCAACCCCTGGAACACGGTGTCATACAAGCGCCCCTCAGGGAACTCTTCATGAGAGGACTTGTGCTATTCCTGTGCCTTTAATTGCACCCCGGCCGGCGGAGCCACTCTCGAGAACTCCCGCTGAATGTGCCAAAAGCACTGCTCTTGTTCTGTTTCTCTCCAACCTCCAGATAATATTCTTGGCAACATTCTTCAAGGATTCTTACACGGACATTTGCTGCTACTTCACTGCAATGACGCCGAGTCAACTGCCAGGTTTTTGTCTGTGACTTATCTGTTTGATATTACCAGTTTGCTGAAGTTTGTTACCTGTTCTCGGCACTGTAATCTTCACAATTGTTATTGCGGGGCCCCCTGCTACATCTGTTATTTGTTTGTGCTTAGTGCGGTTTACATATAATTTTTATGCTTCTCGTTTATTGGGTTTCCCCCTCTTAGCTACATATCTAAATTTGTATAAGATGGTTTTCCCCCCACCTGGTCACCACTTCCCCACCCCCTTACTTCCGTTCTACTAGGGCCTCAAATAGGCCACTCTGGTGGGGTTTTTTTTCCCCCCACATCTATATAGGGCCTGACTGGCCCTTTTTCGGACCTTGGAAGCCTTCTTGGACTTCCCCAATCACCCCCTCCTTTTTTGGTATGGTCCGACCACTAGGATGGGTCGCTCTTGCGACCCCTCTCCTGGCCCCCACTCCTGTTCTATCCTCCAATCCAAACATCCCATTTCCCCCCTTACACTCAGTTTCACCCTTAGGCCATCCACACCCTCTGTTACTTAAAACCCACTTTAGCAGAACTAATTCTCAATCCCCGACATGGCTATCAAATTAGTGTCCCTTAATACCAAGGGTCTGAATTGTCCCCAGAAACGTTCTTCCCTGTTTTACACGCTCAAACGCCTAGACGGGGACATCGTTTTCTTTCAAGAAATGTGACAGGGCATCCACAAGATCATTCTCCACCCTGGGTACATGCTCTGCGCTGAAGCGGATGTTACATTCTAGGCATTGCAGGACCAGGTGCCGAAGTAAATGGATGGCGGGGAGGGAAGAGGTGCTCAAATTATTGATTGACTGCACCACACACATGTTGTCACAATGGAAAATGACGTCACAGTCACGTATCCGCTCTGCCTATATTTCCATTGCCACTAGTATAGAGAATAGCTTGAGGAGCAGCAGGTTAGCTGTCGTGCCGGAGTATATTCAATTCGCTGGCCAAGGAGCTGCGTACCAGGAGCCGTTGAAGTAGGCCCGAAGCCGGATATCCCGGACCGCATCAGTCAAGAGGTGTAACTCCAGGTTGGACACCGGGGGGCACAGCCACACTCTAACCCCATTAAAATGCTGTAGAAATCTATCCATCCCTACACTGTATGTCTGTACTGTATTTTGTTGTATTTTGTTTGACGCTGCGGACACCTTGTTGCACCTTATAAATAAACGATAATAATAATATTCCCAAATTGCCAGGTCCTCATGCAACTCCTGTGTTAACTTTAATCAGAAGTGCGGTTTCGCTATCCAGACGGTCGCCAGCTGGAGACGCCTGGTAAAGATTTTACCCAGGGGAACCCTGCAGGCGAAACATAGGCGCCCTGGGGCCCCCCCTTCGTCCTTTTTCGTGGCGCCTAAATGAACGACTGCTCTTGGACCCCCATCTTAAAGCTGAGCTTCGCCAGGATATAGAATCCTACTTCACCACTAACTCGCCTAGTTCCCCACCTATGCTAGTGTGGGATGCCCATAAAGCTGTGATTAGAGGTACACTAATTAAATTTGCATCCCGGGCCAAACGAGCTAAGACACAAAAAATAAATGACCTGACCCAATTGACTACACTCGATAGATTACACAAAACCTCAGGGTCGGAGGACGACTTCAAGCGGATGATGGCTGTGAGGGTAGAACTCAACATGCTTCTAACCCAGCGGGCTGAGAACTCTCTCAAATGGTTGCAATAAACTTATTACGAAAAAGGGGATAAGGCGGACAGGCTGCTGGCAGCCCGCCTGCGGACCAAACAAGCACGGAGTAATGTACTCTCCCTCAAGGCCAGCAGTGGCTCGGTAATTAGGAACCCCCGCTGTATCACTGCAGAATTCCTCACATATTACTCCAAGCTTTATAATAGATCCTGCCATGACCCCACCCCTCCCCCTAGCTCGGAAGCCATCCAAAATTTCTTAACAGCTTGCGATCTCCCAAAACTACGCCCCGCTGCCTCCTCCTTAAACTTAGTTTTCATTAGATGAGGTTTTGGGTGCTATCAAACAATTGAGATCGTCCAAAGCCCCTGGTCCTGACGGCTTTACAGCCACCTACTATAAAACCTTTGCCCCTATTTTAGCGCCCAAGTTACTGTTTCTTTTCAATGAATGTTTAAAAGGTGGTGCTTTTTCTAAAGAAGCCTTGGCGGCCAGAATTGTAGTTATCCCGAAGGAGGGGAAGGATCCCTCCAACTGTGCCCATTATCGCCCAATTTCCCTCTTAAATGTGGACATCAAATTATATGCAAAAATTTTGGCTAATCGGCTGAACGAGTTTCTTCCCTCCCTGATACATGCAGACCAGGTCGGCTTTATTCCAGGCCGGCAAGCCCGGGACAATACTCGCCGTACCATCAGCCTCCTACACTTGGTCAACGAACGTTGCTCCCCGACGCTGCTATTATCCCTAGACGCGGAGAAGGCGTTCGACCGCATTGGTTGGCCTTTCATGCTGGCCACTGTCCAGGCCCTGTACTCTTTGCCTACCGCGCGGATCTCGGTTAATGGGGTCCTCTCCGAACCCATGACCATCACCAATGGCACCAGACAGGGATGCCCCCTGTCCCCTCTGATCTTCGCACTAGTAATTGAGCCGCTGGCAGCGAGGATCCGAGGGTCCCCAGAGGTGGTTGGGGTGCGGGTGGGGGACGACGAGTATAAGATCTCGCTATTTGCTGACGACGTCCTCCTGACTCTGTCCTCCCCACACACACCTCCCTACCTGCACTACACTCTATTCTAACCACGTACAGGTCTCTGTCAGGCTACAAGGTGAACGTCACGAAGACAGAGGCACTTCCAGTCCACATTCCGCTCCCTACTGTTACCCATTTAAAAAACAAATTCTCCTTCAGTTGGCAAAGGGACAAAATCAAATACTTAGGCGTCTACATAACACGTTCATACCAAACTCTTTATGATAGAAATTTCCCTCCCCTCCTGCGCGCTATCAAAAATGATCTGTCCAGGTGGCAACCCCTTTACATCTCTTGGCTTGGGCGTATTATTGCTATCAAGATGAACGTCATGCCTCGTCTGTTATACCTCTTTCAGACCCTACCGATCTCGGTCCCCCGTAACATCCTTCTCCAAATACACAAATGGTTTGTTCAGTTTGTGTGGAAACACAGACCCCCAAGAACTAGTTTTGCCAATTTGAAGAAATCTAACGATAATGGAGGCCGTGGGTTCCCAGACATACGACTCTATTACCTAGCATCTCACCTAGGCCAGGGTATAGCCTGGTTTGCTACAGATCCCCGACCTAGATGGATACAGGTCGAGGCATCTGCGTGTAAGTCCTCTTCCTTAGCCTCTGCTCTGGGTCTCCCACCTTCCAAGAGGTCACGTATGATCTCCTCTCACCCTGTCGTGCGGTTTACATGCTCTATCTGGGACTACTGCAGGACCTTCTTCAGCGTTACCTCCCACCCCTCCCCCATAACCCCCATTTGGGATAATCCTGACTTCCCCCCAGGACATACTTCTACATCCTTGACTAATTGGCGGACAACAAACATCCGGGTGGTGAGGGATTTACTGGATGGTGATAGATGTGCAACTCTGGAGAAACTGCAGCATTCCTATGGGTTCCGGGTGACGGGTCTTTTTGAATACTTGCAAGTGCGTCACTTTGTGTCCTCTCTACCGCGTGCCCAAATCACCAGGCCATTATCTTTAGTGGAGTCTTTATGTCTCCGCTGTCAACTTGCGCGGAAAATGATTTTGTCTCTATATATCTACTTGATCTCACATAAAGAAGCCCCTACACCAAAGCACGAAATTGCCTGGGAAAAGGACTTGGGAGCCCCCCCGGAGGAGGACACATGGTCAACCATACGCGAGAGACTAGCTAAGGTCTCTTTATCTACTCTTGTTCAAGAGAATATGTTTAAAATCTACAACAGGTGGTATCTAGTCCCCGCCAGATTACACCGTATATACAGCACGGTCTCCCCGCTATGCTGGAGGGGCTGCGGAGAGGTGGGGTCCTTTCTACATATTTGGTGGGATTGCCCCATAATTTCTGGTTTCTGGTCCATGGTGGCCACGCTAATCTCTCAGGTTCTAAATATGCCAATCTCCAAATGCCCCTGGTCCTTTCTCTTAGGTGCCCCTATTGATGATTTAGATAAAGACTCCGACAGGCTAGCTACCCAAATTCTAAATGCAGCCCGTTGTCTTATAGCCAATCATTGGAAGGACGCCTCCCCCCCCTCCTCTTCCCAACTATTGAATAAAGTTTGGTATCTCTCTTCCATGGAGAAAATGTCAGCTTATCTACATAATAAATTGCATGTTTTCTCACGTGTCTGGGCACCTTGGTTTATGTTATATCACCCCAATCAACCACATTCCTCCGCGAGCGGGTTGACCAACTTATTTATCTAATCTGTTTGGGTTTATGGCTTACAATCCATTATGGTGGATGGTCCTCATCCTATATCGAAATGGTATCTACTCACGTGACTGATCCCCCCCTCCCCCTCCCTCTCCGTTACCCCCTTCTATCATTGCGCTTTATGGTTAATGGCTTATGATAGCTGTGATAAATCGTTCCTCCATATGTCATTAACCTCTTTACTTGTTTTACTTGTTACTTTATTTTGTATGCAGCCATGATTTATATGGTTTGTTCTGAATGTATTGTAATGTATCTTACTTACAAAAACAATAAAAACAATCTTTAAAAACATTTCCCTGTAGGTACTTGCTACAAGTGTTTTACATGAATAATTGAGTGTTTTTAATAGTTTTCATAGTAAGTTCAGGAAACATTTCCAACCATTTAGATAGACAATGGGTATTATTATCATGTAACCCATTTGTGGGTCGAAGGATACTATAATTTCTGGATAAAGCTTTCCCCCTGTCTGGTAAACGTGCAAGTTCCCTGTCTATATCATTGGTCCAATCTTGCGGTTGAAATGAACTGACTACTGTTTAAACATAATATAAAGCTTGGTGTACATTACACAATTGTGACCATGGTATCTGGCATTTTTCTAAAACCTGTGATGCTGTGAGGGATTTTTCTGTACGTTGATTCACCAGTGCTTTTATGTTTTGTATACCCTTAAGTGCCCAGCAATCAAAGGGATATCCTGCCTTTCCATCTTGGAATTTTGGGTTATCTAACAGTGGAAGGAATAAAGTTTGTCTAACTAGCAATTTATGTTTTTTGCAGACTGCCTTCCATACTACCCTTTCAACATTGGATTCTCAAACAACATCCACTGAAGATTTTGAAGTTTAAACCAGTAACACCAGCATCTAATGGACCCTCCTTCTGGAAATCCTTTCCTGCTTTCCTGCACAGTGCAACATAAACCTCTCCTGATTCTGGTGACTGCTTTGAACTTCTATTAACCTTGCACTAAATTTATCTGCACATAGCTTTAAATTTGATGTTCATGATTTTAACTATCTTGCACTCATTTAATTTCTTAAGAATCTCTCTCCCGTTATTCTGCCTTTTCCACTTCTTAGTTCCTCCTTCATACTGTCATACTGTACTACTCACCGCATACCCTCTACTACTCCTCCATCAGTCTCCCCTACCTTTCCCATACCCACCATAACCCCCCGTCCACGTCCCACCCCCCTAACTCATGCCTTACCTCGCTCCTGTAACCCCTCCAATCTAATACACATCACTCCTGTTCCCACTCTCCCATTCTCCTGCGCTCTCTGGAATGCCAGATCCATCTGCAACAAGCTCCCTGCCATCCATGACATCTTCATCTCCAACTCCTGCAACCTTCTCGCCATTACTGAAACCTGGCTCTCAGCCTCTGATACTACCTCCCCTGCCGCCCTGTCCTATGGCGGTCTCTTGTTCTCCCACACCCCTCATCCTGGTGAACGCCCTGGCGGTGGTGTGGGTATCCTCCTTTCCCCTTCCTGCAAATTTAGCATCATACCCCTTGAGCCTTCTCTCACATTCACCTCCTTTGAGATCCACTGCATTCGCATCTACCACCTGGTCCCCCCTCCAAATTCTTTGATAACTTTGGAGCCTGGCTCCCCCACTCTTTGTCTTCTGACCTCCCCACCCTTATCCTAGGTGACTTCAACATCCCCATTGACAACCCCTCAGAATCCCAGCACCAGAAAAGTGCTTTCTCTCTCCTCCTCCCTTGACCTATCACAGTGGACCTCTGCACCCACCCACAACCTGGGCCACTCCCTTGACTTTGTTTTCTCACGCTCATGCTCCTTGCCTGACTTCTCCATTTCTCCCTTTCCCCTCTCTGATTACCATCTTATCTCCTTCTCCCTCTCTTCCTCCCCCTCTCCTTCCCCATCACTCAAACGCATTCTCACCTGAAAGAACCTCCATTCTCTTGATGTTGTGGCTTTCACCTCTTCCCTTGATCCCCGCCTCGCACCCATTTCCACCATGTCCTGCCCCGATCTAGCCACCTCTCTCTACAACAATGCCCTCTCCTCTGCCTTTGATGCTGCCTGCCCTTCCTCCTCAGTCTCCCTTCGACAACCCCCCCCCCAACCCTGGCACTCCC
>WWET01001347.1:374648-393466 GCA_011038615.1 Limnodynastes dumerilii | reverse complement strand
TATATCATACCTAACAACTGTTATTGAAGAGGAGGTTTCCATAAGGGCTGCACTTCCAAGCCTGGAGTTGGTCTCTGCATGGTGGGACTCTCAGCAACCGTATTGTGGTGGGAGGCCCGTCTTATGCGTTTTTAAGACCAATGGTTGGCATCATCCCCTGATGTCTGAGTTCAGGGATTGTCACTCAGGATAATGTATTTGAGTTTGTGTATTTCCATTTTCACAGCACAGAGATCTGGAAGTCTACAGAGAAGAGGAAGAGTGTGCTCCCCTGTTGCTCCTCTTTTACGTGTCCAGAAACCTACCTGTACCTAACTATTCTGTACGGCACATCATTAACAAATCTATCCCCGCCTCTCTTGCGGAGACTAGGCCTGTATGCATCTCCTAGCATAGGGATTTAAGTAGTAGAAGTAGCACAACATCTGCCGTGTGCATGCCCTGATGTTACAGTTTAGGGGCTAACGCAAGCTGCTTGCATAAGTCCCATAAATTTCTTAAATCAAGATCAGGCTCTTTACTTCTGGACCACCTACTATACCCCCATTGGGCCTGATCCAGAGCAACGCTCGCAAGCGAGCGTACGACGAGCGTATGCGAATTTTCGGCAAAAAATTCGCAATGCGCATGCCCAGTATGACAGCTTCCGGTCGCCCGAGCGTCATGAGCGAATAGCGGGCGTATCGTTAGCGTATTTTTCGCTCGCGGGGCGTATTTTTTTTACGATGGTCGGCTGGGCGCCCGTTTTACTACAGGGAGGCGGGGATAGCCATTTAAATTGTACAGTATGGGCGTGCTAAGCCCGTACGCTCAGCGTATTTTCTGCGAATTTTCGTACGGGCGACGGTCGTACCCAGTGTAGGGTATAGCCGCCGTAAGCAGGGACTTTACTATGGGAGTGTTAGGGGCGTGTAGGTTGATACGCCCGAGCGTACGTTCGCATTCGCCCGTCGTGCGAATTTTCGTAACGCTGGATCAGGCCCATTGTCACAGTGTCCCCCAATGGACTAAGACAAATAGATTTGATTTGATGATGAGTAACAAAAATTCTCATATTTAAAGAAACCACAATCCATTTTCCTTCCTTTATATTGTTAATCAATGCTAAATCTAGGAAAGACCAAAACCTAATGTTGTTAATGTTCTTGCTAAATTAGGACACTTAAGTGTCTTTCTGTCTTTCTGTATTATGTTATCTGTGTTTCCAAGTCTAAAGGTCAACGGACTCAACGAACATGTTTCAAAAACTAAAACAATAGCATTGTTCAATACAAAAATATCATGGTGTTTCTGGGCAACCCTTACCTCAAGGTCTATAAACAACATGTTACAAAACTGATACACGTTCTTAAAAGTTTAATGCTTACTACAATAAAATAATACATTAGAGATGAAGACAGCCCTTTGTATTGAAATTGTTTATTACTGCTTGTATGGTATCACATATAGGTATCTTTTTATTTAATTAACTATCTTGTACTGTGACCGTGATTTTCTGAGTGCCCCATCTAGTTCCTGCCTGAATCCTTGCCGTGATCCTTCAGTGTTCCTCTCTCTCTCTCTACCTGGTGTTCATACCTCTGCCCTTTTTCCTCTGCCTTCTCCTGTGTGCCTGTCCGTGTTACCACTCTGGGGTCCCATCTGTAAGTGTGTGTGTTGTGAGAGCCCTCTGTCCATCTGGTCCATCCTCATCCTCCCAGTAGCTCCGCTACCATCTTCATCCCTGTTCTGTGTTCAGTGTTGTGTGTCGCAGGTCATTTTCTTCTGATCCTGACTTTTCCTGCTTCCTGCTCCACCTTACCTCTTCTTCTACCTCGTTTGCATCTTGGTCTTCATTCTTCTTCTCCTGGGCATTGCCTCTGGGGGTAGCGACCTGCTAATTTTCCTGCATCCCAGACTATCCCTACCATCAAGGGCTATAGTGAAAACCAGACCCTAGTTAGACTCCTCACCCTGGTTGCGGTGTTCGTTAGTAACAATATTACAGAATCAAATACAAAATCCTCTTGCTAACCTACAAAGCTATCAACAACACTGCAACCACATACATATCCCCACTCATCTCAAGATATATCCCAGCTCACTCTCTTAGATCGTCACAGGACATACAGCTCTCCTCTAAACTAAATAAGTGCTCAGATTCCCAGTTGCAGGACTTCTCCTGGGCTGCACCCACTCTCTAGAATAACCTTCCTCACCAAATAAGACTATCCTGTCCAAACTTCAGCGCTCGCTGAAAACACCTCATTAGACAAGCATACCAACTTGCACCAACCTACTTAACATTACTACTTACTACTTAAAATTTGTTTACCCTATTTACAACTACTTTGCTATCAGGTTTTCCTTTCTGTTACATGATTAACACAAACTTTTCTTTTTATACTAAAATTACCTTATTTCTGGATCAAACAGAGCATTAAGCACTTTTAAGATACAAACTGGCTGCTCCTTTGTGTGATAGATAACACTTACCCTTATGTATTAATCCCCAATGTCCTATAGAGTGTAAGTTTGTGGGCAGGGCCATTTTACCCACTCAGTCTATCTGTTACCACCCAGTATTGTTATAATGATTGTTAAAATTGTAAAGCACAACATAATCTAGTAAATAAAGAAATGTGTTTGATAACACACAGACCTGTATACAGTACTTGTTACAGGCACATTAGTAGAAAGAGTGCTTTCATTAGTCTTTATGTAGCAGTGTGATCGCTAGAAATTTAGTAGTGGAACTAGATTTTTCTGTTTGTACACTTGTTCACAAATACCTTTAAAAGTTCTTTCCGATTAGAATTATTGGACGGGACCCAGGCTTCCAAATAGGGGGCATTTTGTGATTGCTAGGATTGCAAAATACCTGCACATGCGCTTGTGAAAGCACCACTATCAGAATGCATCCTTGCTATTTTCCTGACAGGTACCTGACAACAGGGGGAAGCGAGCATAAGGGCAACTATTTCAATTTAGATTATGGGCATGCAAAGCGCCTTCTGCCCTATCTGGACCTCCAATCTGCCTCCGTTTAAAGTGAGATGGATTGGAAAAAGGTAAGGTAGTGGTCAGTGATCAAAAGTTTGTACGAACAAAGTGAGTGGCCTTCCACAGCTCGCACATAAGACGAGATTTAACAGAGATCTGATAGTGGATCCCTGCTGCTACTGGGATCAGAACTCCTGTCTGGATCCGATTCATTATTATTACATTGTGTTCTCTTTTAGATTGTCTGCCTGGATGCAGAATCACTACGAGTAAGATTTATGCTCATTTAATGCCAATAGTCACATCAGGACTTGCCTCTGTAGCCTGTTTCTGTACAAACCCCAGTCTCCTCAGTGGTCATTTTCTACTACAAAGACTGACATCTACTGGCACTAGACTAATCCATGAGTGAGTTGTCAAACAACCGTACTTGTCACTATTTCCACACAGAAATGTAAAACACTATAAGAATAGAAAATCATTATTAGATTATTCCTTATAAGGACATTATGGCTGCTCATTCTCCAATAGATTACTGTCAATCTATATTTTAAACTAATATTTAGGGCCAGATTTGCTTAGCTGCAGGAAAGGAAAAGTGGAGATGTTGCCCATAGCAACCTATCAGATTCTAGCTGACATTTTCTAGTATGTAATAGGAATTTGATTGGTTGCTATGGGCAACATCTTCACTTTTCCTTTCCCGCAACTTAGTAAATCCGGCCCTTAATATTTTATATTTACATTTTGAATTTGAATAATTACTGTCTAAAGTTAGTTTATATTGCTAGGCAGAAACCGTTGTCAGTCTTTGGTTAGAAAATCTGATTTACGAAATAGAGACATCCGAAAGTTCCTATTCGGATGTCCCTATTTCAAATACTCCCCACTTTAGAATATTTTTTTAGAATGGGTGAGTATGCCGAGCGACATACTGCCGCCGCTGATATCCCACTGCCGCCGCTACCGCCGGACCACAGGGAAAGGTGAGTAACCTCTCCAGGGTGCGGAGAAGGGAGGATTAGGGTCAGGCTGCAGGGGAGGGAAGGTTAGGGTCAGGCTGCAGGGGAGAGAGGGTTAGGGTCAGGCTGCAGGAAAGGGAGAATTAGGGTTAGGCTGCAGGAGATGGTGGGTTAGGGTCAGAATGCATTGAAGGGAAGGTTAGGTTTAGGGTAATAAGAGAGGAGGGTTAGGATTAGAATTAGAAGAAGGATTGGGGTACCTTTTTTTCCTTACCTTTCGAATGGTTGGTGCTCCGTGGATTGATTGCTATGCCTAATCGAGGCATATGCAATCAAAATCCCAGCCAGGGTGGGAGAAAACGACCCCATAGAAATAGAGCCGCTCTAAGCGGGGACCCACACCGGGCAGAAACACCCTACTAATATTATTGATTTATATGTGAATTGTTGCATTGGTCAAACATTGTAACACATTAAATTCATGTTTTTTTTTATTTAGAAATATAAACTATTTAGAATTTTTTAAATTAAAAATATATCTGTAAAAATGGTTTCTTTTGCAGTTTCCATTGAATTACTTCTTGCAGTGAAGGAGTTAAGTGCTTGAAATTATAGTGACTGGACAAATGATCTTGCTGTGAAGTCATTCCTTCTTCCACCGCTAAAAGAATCCATTAATCCCATACAGAGGCTTTAACAGGAGATTTGGGGATGGAGCATTGCCAAGCAAATATGTAATTGTCTACAAAGCAAATATTATGCAAATGCAATGTGGGAGATTTAGATGGGAAGACTGTAAAATGAAAATGTATATGTATATTGTTTTACTTTACGGTTTGGATGTAAAAAAAGAAATTTCATTGGTATAAATTTCTAATGCTGAGACAAAAATGGTTATACAGAATAGAGACAATGGGCCTGATCCAGAGCTACGAAAATTCGCACGACGGGCGAATGCGTACGTTCGACCGTGCGAATAAACATACACGCCCCTAACACTCCCATAGTAAAGTACCTGCTTACGACGCCTCTACACTGGGCTGGGTACGACCGTCGGCCGTACGAAATTTCGCACAAAATACGCTGAGCGTACGGGCTTAGCACGCCCATACTGTACAATTTAAATGGCTATCCCCGCCTCCCTGTAGTAAAACGGGCGCCCAGGCGACCATCGTACTGAACGCACGCCCATCGAGCGAAAAATTCGCTCACAATACGACCGCTATTCGCTCATGACGCCCAGGCGACCGGAAGCTGTCATACTGGGCATGCGCGTTGCGAATTTTTACCCGAATTTTCGCTTACAATGCGCATACGCTCGCTTGCGGTCGTAGCTCTGGGTCAGGCCCAATAGCCTTCATTTATAGTAAACTGCAAAAGTTACCACTTTGGCTACACTAAGAAAGCCACTCATCTACAATATCAGACCCTCCAACATGACCCATTCCAATAGGTACAAATGACCCCGTACCTGAGTTTCCAACTGTCACACTCACCTGGTGAAATGACTTAAAAACTATTTGCCTCTTCAACAACGGAGGTTACTGACAGTTGGAAACTGAGGAGCAGAGTATTTTGTACCTAATGGAATGGTTCATGTTGGAGGGTATGCAAAATCAATTCTGACCTATGCTCCCAAGGCCCCTTATTATCTTGAATTATGATGGTTAAAATGAATATTCATTCTAAGCTAACCCTCCCTATCATGGTTTCCTGCTTTATCTCCCATCCTTCAGACCTTTATGTCTAATTTATTTGGCCCCCATGCACCAGGCTTAAACTCCTAAACAAGACCATAGTGAAAGAGTGTTAGGTATTTCTAAACCTCAAAGCATAATACTGTGCCACCCACCTCAGTTAAGTTGCAACAACTTATGCCCCATTAGGCACACAGGTGGACATAGAGGCCTCATACCTTAATATTGCTTCAACCTCTTCCTTTTGGAGCCTCCTCCACTTGACCTGTGCATCTATGGCAGACCTATTCCCCACCACTAAGTTTTCCTTTTCCCTATGGAATAGCTAAAAGTATTAGATTAGCGAGTTTAATGCTACATTACAACATAACCCCATTGTAGGACAACCTGGCTAGCGCCTAGCTGGATTCAGTTTCGCATCTGACCTCACCTGTAATCTAACTTGGCTCTCCCCATCAGACCTTTACACTATCTTTCTCTCCCTTCTACTCAACCCCTTCCAAATCTTCAAATGTGCCTCTGTCTACAGTCTCTGTCCACTGCTGCAATATGCATACACCCGTCTGGCCTTGATCCCTCTTTCTCTCCGCTGACTTTAGGAAGGCATGATCTCTCCATATATGGACTTCTCTTCCTCTTATTGGGCCTCCTAGATAAACTTGAATGGCAATGGGACAATACCTTGCCCCCATGATGAAGTCTCCTTGGAGACAATGGTCCAGATCCAGACTATAGTTGTTTTACATACGCAAGCGTGCCAGAGTTACGCACTTCTAAGTATAATACACTCCCCTGGGCACTCTCCTCGCACGTATGTAACTTAGCTGACTTACGTGTTCAGAACCCTGCCTTAACTTTTCCTTGCGTATCTCTGCTCTAACATAATGCATTGTAGTACGTAAGTGCATAACCCAGCCCATACTGTACAATTTAAATGCCTTCCTCCGCCCATAATGCGTATTTTCAGCTTGCGTAGTGATGTAAGGAGTTATGTATAAGTTATGTACGATCAGAGTTACGATGCATAACATCTGCCGAGTGAATGTCCAGTGCATTCCCACAGTTACACATGCAGCATGTGTAAATTAGCTGTCGTTATGAAGTCTGGATCTAGCCCAATTAGAGAATTGTTGTCAAAGTAGTCTATCTCCACCAGGATTAAGGAGAATGCCTACAAGAACTATTACAGATGGCATCTCACCCCTGGCAGGCTCTCTATTATGTGCAGCTCAGCTTCTCCGCTGTTCTGGAAGGACTGTGGTCAAACCGGCATATACTTCAACATATGGTGGATATGTCCTAAGATCCCCCTTCTGGCATAAGGTTGTGACCTCTTAGCCTCCTTCTTAATCCTCCCGATTACTAAGATCCATGGTCGTGCATCCTGTGTTTCCCCTTTGCGAATATCCACAAGCATTTGGTCAAACCTGATTCCCAAATTTTTGCCGCTGGTAATAGCTAAATGTGGTAATTGTGTCAGCTTCACAGGCATAGCTGGTTCTAGTCATAAGCAACATAGGCAAATGCCTAGGGCATCATCTGTCCAAGGGGCGCCACTGTGGTCTGGCAAAAACTGTTGGAATCAGTCGGATGTACATACATTAGCCAGGCCAGCCACTTATAATAATCTGGCCAGGCCCCTATTTGAGCAGCTGACTGATTCCAGCCTGGCAGTTACATCAAAGGCTCTCATCTTGTTCCTGTACTTACTATTGTGCTGCCTCCAGAACACTTCGCTGAGTTGAACCCTATCCTTGTTTTAGATGCCTCCAGGCCTCTCCACTATGGGCCTGAGACTGAATGCATCACTCTCTGGATGCTGTGGTAAGTGATGTACTCATTTTCTGGAAGACCTCTGACCCACTGCCTCCTGAGACAAAATTTTCTTCTTGCAAGTAGCAGTCCTATAGATCTGGCCAGCTTTATTTATCCTGGGCTGAATTTAGGCTTTTTGCACTGCTCAGACAGAATCTATACAACCTTAATGATATTTTCTCCTCCAGTCAGCATACTATAATGACTCTATCACACATCCAACCCATAGGATCTTTCTATCAAGGTCTTATCTGTGAGCTATTCTCTGACTCACCCTCTTTTTACAGAAGGATTGAAGATAAAAAGTATAAACTGCTGTTTCCCAGGTACCTAACGTTTGTACAGTATGTGCATAAAATCTTTCTCCCTCTCTCTTTTTTTTCTCTCTCTTGGGCAGCTTATCATCCACTTTCATTTTCCTATTTCTATGACTGATTAGTATGCTCTATCCTGGGTACACACAGGAGGGTTATCTGATGACTATTGTGCAGGTCATATGACAAACATCAGATAGTGCCGCCATCTTACCAGTGTGTACGGTCCCACAATGCTGCAGAATTTTCTGAAACTGCATTGTATTGTGTGATTTGATTTTTGGGAGCTCCTAATGTTTGCAGTCAGCAATGTCCTGATGTCTGGAGAAAACTGACACACTAACGCATGATCTGCATTGCAACAGTTCCCATTCATATTTCTGCATAACGCCACCTTGTGGCAGAGCATATCATTTCAGCAAAGATTTTTTTGAACAGTTTGTAAAATGAACCACGGGAAACTAGAGAGCTGTGTGTACAGGGGCAGCATTAAGCAGATCAGGACTTTAAATCATTACTGCTGTTTGACAAGATGTCTGATTGTGACTTCAAACTGTCAGCATGTACCTGGCATTAATTGTTAACAATGTACAAAACAGAAGTTGTTTCAGTTGATGGAAGAGGGAGGTTGTGGCCACCAGGTGGCAATGTTGCTCTTTACCTGTATCGTATTAAGTAGTCTATCTTTCCTTAATCCTAATTTGTGTGATTAATATTAAATCTAAAGAAAATTATTTATACAAACTAGAAATTATATATAAAATATCTGAACATATTCGAATTTAATAAATAAAACTGGCATTTAAAAACATTTCTTTAAATTAAAATGTCTACTTTTCCATTGATTGTCAGTTTATAGATAATCTGTAAACCCCATGCATAAAAAAAATTACATTTATACATGCAATATGTGAGGTTCCTTGAAAAATTATTTTCCACTTCCTGTTCGCCTTCCAGTCTATTAACACGTTCTAGATCTAACAAAACTGCAAGACTTTAGGTCAGACTATGCATGTGTATTCAGTATTCTTTCACATACACAGATCAATAAACATGCTCAGTTGTAAACATATAACCTTACACATTAAATGGTAGTGGGCTACACATTATAACGTGGGATTTGTGACCTAACACTACTTGTAGCTAGTTGTAAGCATACAACAATAACAGGAATGTCTATAATATATCCCTCTTATATCAAATGGTTCATCTCGACTACATAATTAAATATTTATCATTAACATTGCATTCTTTATACCTTAAACAACTTTTTCAAATAAAATAACTATAATTAACAGGTCTAATATAACACCATCATAATTTGTAGAAATTTACAATAGTTAACAATATTTACACATTTTTAAAGTGTCTGTTGTTCAGCATATTTAGCATCTTCTGCAGTGTACCCTTAATGTGTCTGTTTCATTTTGATTTTCATTAGATTGTAGGTTTGTGATTAATTGGATGAATATTTGAAAGTAAAGTGAGGAAAGTGTTGCCATATATAGGCCATATAGAACTCTATTTTGCTATTGAGTTAGAGCATTATCTTTTCTTGGACATAAAGAATAGGATGAAAAAGGAGACATAAAATATAAATAATAAAAATCATTGAGGCAGGGTGTCACTACTACATTTTTGTGTGTTTTAGAGTGTTGTTTTTTTGCATGGTTAGCTCTAGACATTCAATCCAATCATCTAGTGGATGAGTCTGCATTTAGCTATACAGATATATTTTATTAATATTTACTGTTAATTTCTCAAAGACACATCTATCAGTGTTACATTTTTCAAGGTAGTTATCTTATGTTTCCTGTTTACCAGAATTATAAAGTTGGCCAAACACTAGAGTAATTATCGCTCTGATCCTCTGATAATCGTGGTCTGTGGCTCCGATATCGGAACTTTTATCTAGCGTTAAAATTGAGGGAAATGTTGGAAAAATCATGCTGTGCCGATAATCGCTCTAGTGTGTGGCCAGCTTAAGAGTAAGAGGAGCGGAAGGTAGTAAGGTGGTTGTAGACAATCCAATCAAGCAGTTTGGAAGCGAAGGGAAGGTGGTATTTAGTGTGGTAGTTGGACAGAGATGGTATTACTGAAGATGTGGGTATGAGTACATGCTTCATAAAAGATAGACAATGACATAAGCAGTTTGAAAACATGGAATTTTGGAAGCAGCTATTAGGACGGAGGTAGGAAAGCAGAAGGAGTCCAAGGAAGCGTGTAGACTGGAGGAAAAGGATATGATCATGTCTTCATTGGCAGTTACTAGTAAGGAGGAGGGTGGGCAGGTTAGGTGGCAGAAGAGAAAGGCTTAAAAATGTCTAAAGTGAGGTTAGAGGAGCCTGGTGGCAAATTGAGGAATAGATTACATGTTGTGAGTAAAGTAGGTGCCAACACAGAGTATTTAATTCCATTGTGTTATTTTATTTGTTTATTAAATATCATTTAAGTTATTGTTATTAAGTTATTGATATTAATTAACAACATTGATTCACTGTAAAGCCTAGTCTTTTAAAAACTCTCAGCCAAAAAAAACGCATGTACATTTTATGCACTACTTTCATGTTATTAATACTGCTTTTACAAAGTACAGATTTACAATTTTATAACACAACAACTAAAAAATGATTTGTCAAAGGGACTTTAACTGACATATCATATTTCTTAAATGCTACATGTGGGATTGGGTGTGAAGCAAATGCCACTGACTGAAACTCTAGCCAAGCTATTCAGCACTTAGAGAAAGGTACTTTGAGCGTGGCTTGTAAAACATCTCTTTTATACTCATGCAAATAGCAGGATTATATACACACCCTGCATCCCTGTTTTTATTGTACTGTTTGTAAATAATGGGTCTACCTGATATCTACAGCTCACCTATATCTGGCCACTGCCCAGAACATGTTTGTAAAGACAGAGAATAGGCGTATCTACAATGGGTGCAGGGTGTGCAGTGCACACGGGCCCCTCAGAACAGGGGGCCCTATGACATTCAACCTGCACCCAGGGTTGGCAGGGGAAGGAGGGCCATTCGGCATCTATTTATTCGATCTAAGATCTTCCGGAGGGAAGAAATAGATGCTGAATGAGCCCCCCTTCCCCTGTGGTGGGACTGTCCCTATTTGTGGCCGAAAAGGGGGCAGGGCCTGTAGCACAGTTAGGTCCCGCCCCTTTTGAGGTTCGCGAATCAGGGCAGTCCTGTCTCAGTTAAGGGGGGCCATGTACAAATCCTGCACAAGGGCCCCCTCACTTCTTAAAACACCCCTGAGTCAGAGCATATCTACTAAAGCAGATGCAATGACTTGAATAATGTGTCATGCCCAGATAAGTGCACTGTCCTTAAAAGTTAAACAAAAATATTTTATAGCTTGCTAATCCTACATCAGTGTTTAGAATAGTGGTACCTCTTAACTTACAATACCAGTCTCCTTGAGACATTACCTCAGATTAACTGCTGTTTTACTAAGCGATAATTCCACTGAACACCCTTTCCAGAACCATGACCTAAATGTGGCCGGGGGAAAGCGCTGATAGGATTTGAGCCCTGGGTGTAACAAATGGCGCCAGCGAAAAACCAACTATCGCTGTTAGGTCTTGACTTGGCCTAACATAAAGAACCACAAATATCTCCCTAAATTGTCAAAAATATGCTGAATCCAAGCTAATGGTTTGCAGTCAAAGGAGACTTTTTATTTTACTTTCTGTAAACATAACATTTTAAATGGATACAGATTTCCTGCCACATTATATAGATATTGAGCAGTGGGATTTAAACTTGACAATATTTACAAGTTTTACAAATCTTCATATACATCAGAGCAATTCATTTCTAAAATGAGTGAGAAGCTGTATAGGATATTAGATTTTTCCTTATTATAGTTTTTTAATTGGTAATAAATTCATATAATTTAAGATTATTATTTTCTTATTTAGTTTTTAATACAAATTATATTTATTATTTTGCTGAAAGCAAACTGCATATACTACATGCACATCTGTAACAGGAATTGCCATTATACTTTACATACATAATACTGTTTCCAGAGATTTTGTATGATAAAGGATTGAAAATTCCATATTATTTGTTATGCATTGGTTTGCAAGGTATACATAACATAAGGTGTCAGTTTACTTACTATACCGCATTATTATGCTAAGTAATCTCATTTGTTTTGTTAAAACAGTGTGACTGCAAATAAGACACCTTGGTGAATTATCTATATGTTTATATCAGGGCTGGAAGTGAGGGGGTATATGGGGATATGCCATCCCGTCACTTCTCCCACTGATTTAATAGAAAAGCTATAAATCTCCATTCACTTCTATTATTGCTATATTTTCATGCTGCTACTTCTAAATTTCCACTATTACCACTGGTTTATATAGTATTAAAAACAATAAAGTAACAGTTTTGAATTCAATACCTCATATTTTACTCAGCCAGACTGGTGTATCTTGTACAATACATGGGGGGTGCATGTCAGAATTTCAGATAAAGACTTTCAGCGCTGTATTCAAATTATTTATTGCATAGTCCTGTTTCAAGTTGTTATATGTTCTTCATCTTAAATTGTGTTTTTGGTGTGCAGTGCAGAAAAAAAATGAAATAAACCAAAACAAAAAACAGTCTCCCATTTGATAGAGGTCTACATTGAGCTGAGTAGTAATATGTGAAATCTTCATTGAATTTAGCCATATTGAGCTCTGCCTTGAGACTGTGACCCCCTAAGGGCAGGGAAATTCTCTAGACAAAGCCCATATTACAAGTATAACTAATAGGTAAAATGCATAAGATGTGAATACATAGCACGTAACATAGAGAGATTGGAGTTAGAAAGGAAATTAATATATCATGTAGGACCCTAATATGGGGTTGTTTCTCAACCTTGGTCCTCAGGACCCCCTAACAGTCCATATTTTCTAGGTTTCCTTATAGAATCAAAAGTGATATAATGAGCAGCACCTGTGGAGCTTTTAAAATGTGTCAGTTAGTAATGAACACACCTGTGCTCCAGCAGTGAGACCTGGAAAACATGTACTGTTAGGGGGTCCTGAGGACCGAGGTTGAGAAACACTGTACTAGATGGATTTAGCAGTTAAAGCAGTGGCAGTTACCAATTCACAGTGGTGACATTCTACACACACATACACATTAAGACTTCTGAGTGATTTCTCTTTACCATGGATATATGCACCTCAAGCTGTTTATTTATAATGCATGAGATTACTATGTGCACACAGATTGTCTACAGACACCCAAAAATTTGGGTGCAGTGGTACAAAAACAGCAAATAGGCCAATGAAGCAATCGTGAAGAAGTGTAGAGAAAATATAGTGATAATCTGCATAAACGAACATAGAAAAAATAAGGTCTAATTCATAATGATGGACCGGATCCAGACCCCCGCGTGCTTTCCGTGCGCGCGGGGGTCTGAAATTACGCGAGACAGAGGGGAGTGCACACCCCCTGTCACTCCCCTCTGTCGTGCGGGCTTTATGGCAGCTTACGCTGCCATAAGCCTGCCTTAACTGCGACGGGCGGATCAGTGGTCCGTACGACCGCTGATCCGCTACAGTGTGGGAGCCCACTCCCACACTGTACACTTACCATGAATAATAAATAAATGATAAAGGTACCGGAGTAGCGCTGAGTGAACAAATATACACTTGTAAAATGATAAAAAATGTGTAATAAAAACCAGGGGCAGCTTGTCGGATTCATTAACGCTTAGGCTTACTATAGTAATCCTAGCGTAACATCTGGAGGGTGCATGCGTAAATCACCTGACGATCTTAAATCTGGATCCGGTCCGATATCACTAAATTTGAAAATTATTATTACATGTGAATGATCAGGCATTTTTCTTAAAATTACTGTCTTTTGTCCACTAAATAAAGAATTATAAATGGCTTAGAAGCCATGATAACAACTACATGACGTTCTGACTGCTACCGATCTACAGAGATTATGTAATAGGAAGGTGTATGAAGAGAATTTAAATAATACAATAAAACATTGCTACCCAACAATCACACATAGAGAGGGCAGCATGAATAAGGGTATATGCAGCAGTATTACATAACTTTAGTCATAAAACAAGCAATTCTTCGTTTCAGGGATACCACAGCAACCAGTTGCGGCTTATGTATTAGTGTTGTACCTATTAGTGTATTACATTAGTCACTGCCAGACAGATATGTCTTTCTTACTTACCACCAGCTGAATACACTGAATGTGTGCTGAGGATATTTCCGTTACAGTTTCCACAACGTGTGTAGTGCTATTTACTTTTTGGCTGCCCATGTTTGTTCATACCTTTTCCCCACTGCTATGCAGGACAGTTTGTTAATGCCAAACGTCTAACAAAGTAGACAACTAACTGCAAGTAAGAGAAACATGTTGAAGAAGGTAAGTCTGTATGTTACTGAATCACATACAAAACCCTTTTCTTGCGAGCAGGGCCTTCTTACCTACACAGTCTGTCTGTTACCACCCAGTTATGTTATGATGATTGATAAAATTGTGAAGTACTTGTGAAGTAATTTGATGCCGCTCTATAAAAACCCACTAATAAATAAATAAATAACAAATATATATTCTGGAAGACACAGTCTATTTTTCATAAAAGCATGACATTTATGCATATGATAAGGCAATGACTTGTAAGACCAAAGTGAAAATAAAACTGTTGTCTGAATTTTTTATTATTACAAATGTGATACTGTAGTACACCGGTATTTATATGCTCCTGATTCATGCTCACACTTTATGATATATCTGTCATGCACCAAACTCAACACCGGTCCATAAACGGACCACACAGGCCCACAGGCTCTAACCACAAGCCTGTTGTTCACCAGAGCCCTTGATGGTGGGGATGGTCTTGGCTGCAGGAAAGCGGCAGGTCGCGGCCCTTTGGACAAACGCGCAGACGCCGAGATGGAGAGAGTGCAGATAGGTAGTGGAGTAAAGGCTACCTGGACTGAATACTGCAGAGAGCAGCTAAACACTGGAAGTACACACACAGGAGACACAGGCAGGAACCAGATGCTCAGGAATACAGGAACCGGGGACCAGATAACTGGGAGCAAGTCCTGGAGACACGACCTGGAAGCAGAGAGCAAGAACACAATAAACGAGGGACTTGAGGACACAATATCAGCAGGCAAGGATACCTGTTTCTCTGACAGGGAAGTGATGTAAATGAGGGTTTCAAATAGGACAGCTGATGAGTGAGCCCCAGCAAGGGTATGAGCCACACCTGTGGGATAATGACTGCAGCAGGGAGTAAATACCAGGAAGTGCAGGGAACTAAAAGAAGGTGATGTAATTTATTAACATATTAGCTTATAAGTAGTTGACAAATAATATGAATTATTAAGCTGCTTTATTAATGAGTGTCACATATGTTTATTTTTTTAGTGCATTACTTTTCAAGCAACTTGCTTTACACTGTTTTTCTGGTGATCAAAGATAACATGTGGTTTATGTTACAACATGGCTTTTGAAGCCTTTGATTTCTATGGAACAACGTTAGGTTACAAAATCTCTGCAATTAAAAAGCTGTAAAATAAAACAATATCTGTGTGATCATAAGACTATAGCTGGTCATACACTCAGACAATTAGTGATCCCAGCAGGAGGTGGCCCGATAAATGGGACGATTTCCCACCAGGGAAAGGTCCTGTCATTGATGCCATACACCTCTCTTGCTGGAACCGATATCCTAGCAAAAGAGGGAGGCCCTAGCAGATGAGGAAGCCATTAAGTGATCTGATTGGCTCATCTTAAAATATCAGGTACTAATGCCCAATATTTTTTTTTATCTTTTTATTTGGCCAACAGTATACAATAGTGAGTACACATAAGACACATTAGCATTGTGCATCATTGACACGAATCCAGAAACAAGAAAACAAAGATTGAGAAAATGCTAACATACTGAATTCTATACAAGAACCAGAAACAGGTAACTATAGAGCTTACATTAGAGGTAAACTGTTATTCAACAGGACTGACAGCAAAAATACTGCTGTGTTTTACCATTTTATATAAAAAAAGGTAAGAGAATAGAGGAAAAAAAAGAAGGAAAAGGGAGATAGAAAAATAAGAAGAGAGGAGGCAGAGAAAAGAAAGGGGAAGTAGATAAAAGAAGAGAGGAGAATGATAAATTAAATAGTGTCGGAAGGGAAGTTGGGAAGAAGACCCTGGAAAACCAGTTGAGTGGCCTAAACCACCAAAGAGAGAAACAATCCCAGGAAAAAGGTAAATATATGGTGTAAGGGAAATATATTTTACATAGAACTCAGGCGTGAACGTTTAAAATGTGTATACCATGGTTTCCAAACCTTATGGAAGGAATGGTGTTGTGTATGAGGCTAGTCAAAAATTCCATAGAGGAGATGTACCAGAGTCTTAATCGCTGCAAAGGACGAAGCTGACGTTTTTTTCCAGTCACTCGCTATTTGGAGTTTAGCTAAGGAACATATGTGAATTAAGAGCTTTCTTACCGGTTTGGTGAGATAAGTGGCTGGTTTACATAAAAGGAACACCATAAGGTACTCGTCTATTCTAGATTTCAAAACATTGAATGCTAAATTTCGGATTTACGAACAAAATTACTTTTTGATTTTGGGACAATCCCACCAAATGTGGAGGTAGGAACCTTTCATACCACATGGTCTCCAACATAAGTCAGAAGACTGAGGAAATAGACAATTAATTTTGGAAGGAGACAGGTACAATCTAGCCCTTAAATGCATTTTCACGAATGGCTGTGTTAATTGATACCTTCGCAATGGTTTGAACATCCCTCCTTGCTGACACAGACTCCTAAATCACATTTCCAAACAGGTGTTTGGGAAGCCATGAGAGGTAACGTACTGGTTGTTCCTCTGTCAGAAGGTTTTCTATCTCCACCCATTTCTTGCAGCCAGTGGTGTGATGCCAGGAAATTATGACTCTATTGGATAGCATAAAAATAATCTGCTAGAATTGGTAATCCAACCCCCCCATTCGCCCTGAACTTGACAGGCAGGTATGACTAAGTCTGGGTTTCCTCTTTGCCAAATAAACTGACCACATATGGATTGCAGGGTTGCCAAGTAAGACTGAGGGACCTTAATGGGAAGGGTCTGAAAAAGGTATAGCACACTACGAAGTATGTTAATTTTAACAGCGTTAATGTGTCCAAACCATGAAACAAATAGAGGGTCCCAGACTGAAAGATCCTGTTTAAGGGCCTGGAGAATGACGGGGGGAATAGTTAGCTTGAATAGTGTTTTGTTAAATAGATCCCGAGATAACCGATCTTCATGGGACTGCATTGGAATTTGAAGCTGAGTTGGAGTGATGCTAAGGTTGAGGAAGGGAGGTGTAGGGGGAGAGCTTCAGACTTCGCATAGTTGACTTTGTAACCAGTTTGCTATAATCAGAAAGTTATTTTATTACATTAAAGTGAGAAGGGAGCTAAGAGTGTGCTAGACATCCTCTGCAAAAAGTGAGGTTTTAAATTGGGAATTTTTGAATATTAGCATTGGCTCCAATTTCAGCTGTGAGGGGTCTGATCAAGAGAGCGTAAAAGTGTATCCTTGGCGGGTGCCATTACTGAGACTGAACTGAGGGGAACAAAGGCCATTAGTGGTAACGGAGGAGGATATACAGGGTTTGGATTGTGTGCAGAAGTCTTCCAGTAAATCCAAAAGTTTGTAAGGTTTCAAACATAAAGGGCCAAGCCAATCAGTCAAGTACCCTATATTTTTAAGCATATGAAAATGTCCATCCTGACCATAAACTACAGCAATTTTTAACCCGGTCCCCCGATAATTGGATGATTGGGTCGATAATCGCTCTATTATATGGCCAGCTTAAGTGTAAGATATGAATGACACACATTCCATGTGGCCATGTCAGAACAATTTTATTTTGCTCCTTTAAAGTATTTTAAAAAGATACTATGCAAAAAATGTTTTCATTACTAATTATTAAACAATCATAAGAGTAATAGTAATGTTGGTGTTTAAGAGCACAAAACAAGTGACAAACCAGGATTGGCACATACAAAATATTTATTACACTAAATAAAAAAAAATGACAACATAAAACACCCAAAAAATTCAAAGTGCACTTTTCAAAGCTTCCTTTGTACATATAAATACAATACATGTTCTAATAATATATAGGCAAGCTTTAATTGTTGCAAGGTAAATATATACACTCTAAGACATATGTAGCAGAAATGATCTGCTGATTGGTCCAATTATTAGATAATGGACGTATTCACAGTTAATAGTGAGTTAGGTGCGGACAGATCTGCACCTAACTCACTCTTCCAGCCCGTAACCCACACCCCTCGTTTTTAGGTACCTTATGGCACTTACAAGTGCCATAGGGCTACCTTATCTAACTGTGAAATGTCCTTACGGAGATTGCCTCTCCCCGCCTCCCCCCTCCCACTTCTTCCTACTTAAACTACTATCCTTTCCCTCCCACTGAACTCAGCTGTGCAGCCCATCTGGTTCTCTTTGGAGCAGTAACATCAAAAAGCCTCTATGTCACAGTCTGGCCCCTTCTAATACTCTGATACTTATGCTCCACTGCTCTTCATATAGTGCATAACTAGAAATGGAGATTCTATTGCTTGGCCACGATGGCGCCCCCCACCTCAACCAGCTCCAATGCAGTGGCGTATCTACTATGGGTGCAGTGCACACGGGCCCCCGCAGATAAGGGGGCCGCCCGTGGCACTCACCCTGCACCCAATGGAGGATCCTAGTACCACCTATATCTGTACAAACGGTGATGGTCCCCACCAGCCTAACTTTCCCAACAGTGCACTGCGCGCGGGCGTCACGTAGGGATGTCAGGCGTGCGTGCACTGTGCAGCCTCACACTCCTCTTTTGTTTGCAGAGCGTGAGGCTGCGCAGTGCACCCACCCCTGACATCCCTACGTGACGCCTGCACACAGTGCACTGTTGGGAATGGTAGGCTGGTGGAGACCGTCACCATTTGTATAGATATAGATGGGGTCGGGAGGCAGAAGAG
>WWET01001347.1:347776-361437 GCA_011038615.1 Limnodynastes dumerilii | reverse complement strand
GCAGGACTGGGTCAAGCAGGACTGGATCAAGCAGGACTGGATCAAGCAGGAGCATGATGCAGGAGTACCAGGCACCTAGAGGACCTAGTTGTTCTGGCAACGTTGGAACAGTGTGCAGGGTTTAAATAGCCTGCCCTGCGCACTGATTGGCTGGAGGACCGGAGAACACTGAGCTCATTGGAGAAGCGCTGTCATGTGACCAGTCCAAGATGGCCGCGCCCATGGATCAGAGCACCACCGCGCTTGCCGCCAGAATCCCACGTACGCCGCGTCCAGTCAGAGCACCACCGCGCTTGCCGCCAGAATCCCACGTGGAGAACGCCGCGCCCCGACTGGTGAGTATGCCTGAGGCTGTCACTGTTTCAGTGACAGTCTCCGACGGCTGCGAGGACCCGTGCGCCGGGAGAATGGTACAGACAGGGAACCAGGGCACAGGTAAGTGCGGCGTCTGCCGCGGTTTGTGATAGTACCCCCCCCTTTAAGGGTGGCCTCCGGACGCCCAATCAAGGTCTTTGTTTTTGCCAGAAATTTCTTCACCAGTCTAGGTGCGTTGACATCGGCAGCGCGTATCCAAGCACGCTCCTCTGGGCCGAAGCCCTTCCAGTCAACCAAATATTCGGTATGACCATGCCGAATCCTAGAGTCCACGATCTCTTTTATTTCGAACTCTTCATCCTGAGAACCAGAGGTTTTAGATGGTTTCTTGTGGGATGAGGAGTACCGGTTGAGAACTAGGGGTTTGAGTAGAGAGATGTGGAATGAATTGGGTATCCTGAGATGAGGAGGAAGATCCAATTTATAGGCCACCGGGTTGATGACCCTACTGATTCTGAATGGTCCAAGAAATCTTGGGGCAAACTTCATGGATGGAACCTTCAGCCGCAGGTTTTTTGATGATAACCAGACTCGATCTCCGGGCTTAAAGGAAGGGATAGCCCTCCGCTTACGGTCTGCATGAAGTTTGTAAACTAAAGCCTCAGTTTTAAGCAATATCATTGGAAGCTGGCTGCAGTTTAGCTTAGCTTCTGGTGGCTGATACCTTTACTTTCTCTGAGCAAACGTCCCTTTGTGTCTTTCACTAACCTGGTGTGACTTCATCTGCCACAGGCCGCCCATATATTTACCCCAGAGTCTGTCTCTGACAATTGAAGCCTAGCTGTCACTGCGGTGCAGCAGTTATCTGGACTCAACCCACTTGAATCTAGTGTGTCCATCTCTTTAAAGGCGATAGTGGTGGGAATTGGCTGTAGGAATCGGAGCAGTGTAGGTTGTGACCTGTATGATTCGTGTGGCTGCATGGATACCCTTCGCTGAGAGGACCATGAAGGTGGGAACCTGGCAGGGGAGCTGCTGGTAGACTTTACTGTCCTACCGTCTACATTCAGAGCCTCATAAAGGGTGCAAATGCCATCTTGGATTGTTCTGCCCTGGACTTTAACTTGCCTTATTTCTTGCTGTCCTGTCGACCCTCTCTATCTGTTGGTGGAGATTAGACTAAATTTATCAACAAAAATTCTGGGACTCTTGAACAATCTCCCCTGGCAGCGATTTATTGTGAACAGAATTTGCATAAAGAAACGGGAAGGTCATTTATTTTGGCGAGTCGCTGCCCAACAGAACCTGAGAGATTTAATTGCACTATTACATTGCAGCCATATTAAAGTGGAGCGTGAGTGCCTCGTCTCCCACCATTATGGGAATATGATGGCATGTTTTTTGAGCTGGGAAGTATTGCCCAAGAATTTGCATTGTGTCTGTGTATTCTGTGTAAATAACCCACTATAGGGTTACAGTGGTTTTACATTAAGAGAGATGATTGAGTTGGTAGTTGGGATCCTTTGTATGGCTTTATGCTTCTTCTAAGACCTATGTTTTTGAGGAGTCAAGAGACATGATAGGATTGTACTAGTAAAACTTGTGAGTTACTTAGAAACCAGAAGTTAAAGGAGACAACACGACACAGGACAGGATCCAAACTTCAGAATGTTAGGTGATTTAAGCAAGCTTTCATGAGTAAATCACATGAGCTACGCATCCAAAATGCAGGACGTACAGATATTGTTTTTGTACGACTTGCAGTTCCACAAGTGGAACAGGCCAGACCTCTGTGAGTACTTTATACACACAGTGGGCTGGTCTTCCTATGTAAATCGTACAGTTCTCTGTAAAGCACTGTGAACAATTTGTGGCGCTATATAAATAAGCATTAATAATAAAAATAATAATAATAATAATAAAAATTATAATAATAATAATAATAATAATAATAAAGTAAGGACTGGGCTTAATTCTTACTATGAATATCTTGTCCACACATTTCATCTTACGTACAGACAAAATAAGGTAAGGTTCTAAACATGCAAGTGCTTAGAATTCTGTGCATGAGTGGGTGAGTGCCTTTTAGTAGTTGCTGAATGAACAGAACCCCTCTGTACATTCGCACTCCACTACTTAAGTCAGGGTTGGGCCCACAATTCTTTAACAATAACATTTATTAAGATTATATGCAAAATACATGAATGTTACATAGCTTCGTCTGATGTGTACTGCTAAAGGTCAAAACGGGCACTTCTGCAGTCAGTCTCGTAGGCAAGGCTGGGGAGCTGACCTTGTGCTAAGACCTATATAACCCAACAGCAGAGCCAGTACAAGGTAATTAGTATTTCTCTCTTCCTAATTTCTGTATCCCACATATGTGCAGTATAAGCTTGTATTGCATAATGTAAGTACGGGTGTGGGTCTCCGCTGAGGAAGGCCCTATTTGGAAAGTTCCAAACTGGCTAGGAAATCGATTGCTTTTGCCTCAAAAAAGCAAAGCAAATCGATCCCCGAAGCACCAAAGATGGAATGGTAAGTACCATTTTTACCCATGGTTGCCTACTTTTGTAAATGAATATCAGGGAGATTGTAAGAGCACTATCAAGGTGCTGCACCAAAGGGGTGTGTCCTGTAGCGCCAAAGAGGTGTGTCCTGTGAATAGCTCCACCCCTAGGTGTATCTAGCACTGGCAGGAAAACAATTGTAGAATAAAAATGTCAGTATTTATTGATCATTAAATTGTCAGTGAATACTTTCATTACTATCTTTATAGAAAAGCTAAAAGTGACGCTGCAGCTGATTAACAAGATTCTTTCATTACATCTTCATCTTTCAGCCTCCATGAAATTGGTCATCTCCATAGACCTCAATGGATGAAATTAGAATCAGGGAGATTACCAAACACTTCAGGGAGTCAGGGAGATCACCCAATCTTCAGGGAGTCTCCCTGATATTCAGGGAGAGTTGGCAACTATGTTTTTACCCCAACCATTTCCCTAACCCCCCCCCCCTCCATGATCCTAACCCTAATCTGCAGCACCTGTAAGTATGCCAATCTAATTACCCATTCAAAAGAACATTCTAAAATGGCTGTTTTTCAAAATAGAAACAGACGAAAATGAGCTGTCTGTTGTCTCTATTTCTAAAACAGCCATTTCTGGCAGCAGATGGACAAATGTTAGTATCACATACCCTCTGCTTTTACAAAGCACATCGTTATTGACCTGTCTTGGCCTTGCTGTGTTGTTCTGCATAATTCTTGTAACATCTGGTTCTACATAGTATTAATAACACATGCACATAAAAGTACATAGAAAATGGAGAAAAGTAGCCATCTTGAATTTCTGCATGACTTTGGCAGGGTCTCGGGTTTCCAGGTTAACATGACTAAGTCTGTGGCTATTTCACTTGGCTCTAGAAGTTAGCGTTCTGAGTTGACAGTGGACTTGAATAAGCTAAGCAACTTTTCACCTATCTAGAAGTGGAGATCACTAAAAACCCAATGCTTTTGGTTTTTATGAGACAAATACCTTAGTAACCATTAAGTGTTTGGCACATGAGCTGGTGGAAATCTCTCCCTCTTTTTTTCCTAGGTCATTCTAACCTCATTAAAATGATTTCTTTACCTACATTTATATACTTGCTCTGCACGCTCCCACTTCTGGTAAAGATAAAGGATGTTCAGGCTGTAAACACACTTTTCAGAAACTTTATCTGAATAGGGAAGAGGGCCTCACACTGCACATTTAGAACTGCAGCAATCAAAATTAAATGGAGGAATTCATTTTCCTTTTCCTAACTCTGCTTAAATATGTTAAGAAATAGCTTCTTATGAGAGATAATTATTCCATATCCTCATTGGAGATTGCCTTTCTATCTAGCATTAGCCTTAAAAGTTTCCTACACCAGCATGACCAGAAAATATTCCCTGAACTTAAGGAAAAACCTCTATTGTGGTCTACCCAGAAGGTGTGGAACTTGGTACATAACCACATCTTAATTCACATCACTCCATTTTTCTCCCTTTCATGGAAATCTGGAATTCCAGCATGGTTATGGTTACTATACTACTGCTGTACTAGCCAGTAATAATGGAGTGAGAAAGAGGAACTCCGCCCAGGAGGTGCAGTGCAGGCAAAATATGCAGCTTGGTTCCAATATATTTTAAGCATACCATAAGACAAAATTATCGGACCCAAGCATTTTTTGCCCGTTTTATCATCATTAGGGAAATAAATACTGGCCATACACTACAGCTATTTTTTTTCGATCACACAGTAAACAGATGATCAGAGCTATAATTGCTCTAGTGTATGGTCACCTTTTTTATTTATTCAATATTAGTGGAAGAAATTTAAAAACACCGGACATATAGAATTCATTTACCAAAAGAAAAAATGATTATATAGTGGGCGCTAAAGGTGACACTAACTTATAAACAAAGCAATTGATATAAATGTGAAAGAGAGCATAAAAAATTTAAGCAACAAGAGGTTGACAACAAACGATATAATGCTTCAGAACGGAGACAAATTAATGTGTCAAAATTCCCAATGTGAAACAAAGTGGCAATATAGTTAATAGTAGTTTATGTTCAAGAGGCCCTCAGATTTGAAGATAATCTCTAAAAGTAAATAAATAGTGTCCACTTAATAGCTCAAGGTAAATATGATTAATGAAATAAATACAAATATCTAAATACAATGTGGTAAAAAAAAGGCAACACTATTATTAGCTATCTATATGGTAGTCATATTCCCGGCGCTTAAAATACCTACACTGAAAATCCCAGCAAGTAAAAAATACCTACACTGAAAATCCTGGCAAGTAAAAAATACCTACACTGAAAATCCTGGCAAGTAAAAGATACTGCAAAGCAACACCTGACTTCACAAAACAATGCGGCGCTGGCAGGGCATGCTGATGCTTGCAGCATGCCCTGTCATCCTGTGCCCGCAGCGGCGTCTCAATGTCCCCATTAGACTTCTAGAATATGATTAAATACCCTAACAATTCTAAAATAATTGTCATTAAATACACCAAAATATTAAACCTCACACGCTAATCAAAACCTTGACATGTTACACTCCGTCAGAATAGCACTAGCAGGGTGTAGCAGGGTTTTATTCTATGTGTCCACTTTTCCCCAGCTGCCAGGTAATTACCTCTGGAGGTGTGTCAGGATCTCACTACTGATTGGGGGATTTCCCCTTAAATAGCTTCTGCTCAGTCTTACAGGTGTCGGTTTTAGCGTCTGGATTCCTGATCGTGCCTGCTAACCGATTGAGTGCTTCTTGTTGCTGTTGCATCTCCCTGATACCCTGTGTTCCTGGTGTGTACCCCTTGCTTTCCTGATACCCTCTGTTTATTGTTTGTTGACCCCCTGTGTGGTGAGGTGCGCGGTGAGAGTAGTTCTCTACTCCTGCTGGCGGCCTCAGCTCCGGACAGGTTCCGGTCTCTTCCCCACCCCTGAGTGGTGCGTGCATGTGTTTACCATCTCACATTGCTCCGGCATGTCAGGTGTGTGTTTGATCTGCCACGTGTTGTGTGCGTTACCTGCTTTTGCCATTTAGCAGTGTGTGGAGTTCACCTGTTGTTCTTTGGTTATACATCTCCTCTCAGCAATTGTCGTCTTGCTTGTGAGTGTAGCCGCCAGCTAGTTATTTCCGCTGTGTAGTTTGCCATCTCCAGTGTGTTTTGCTGTGCGTGTACTTCCACTGAGTGTGTGTCATCTCCAGTGTTTATTGAGCCGCTGCTCCGCTGTATATTTCCAACTTGCAGTGTTACTATTTGGTAGACTGTTCCATCTGTCGCTACCTGTGTAGTGTTGTTTTCTATCCTGACAGCACTATACCCTGTTCCATTCTGGGACCTGTTGTGCACCAAGTTCTGCCATTACTGAGGCACCCTTAATTTAGTATACCTTCCTGTTTAGGAGTTCAGCCTGTACCACCTCCAGTGCTAGTTTCATCCTCCTCCATTGTTCCCCTGCATTTGGGTTCATATTGGTATACTCATTTATTGTATACTGTTTACAACATCCTGGGACTTGTTGTGCACCTAGCGCTGTCTTTGCTGCAGTACCCTTAGTAGTATACTTACCTGTGTAGGAGTTAGCCTGTATCCCTCCAGGGCTATTATCATCTTGCTCCTTGCTCCCCTGCTGTTGGGTTCTTAAGGTTCAGTGTGTACTGATATTTTGCTGTTCTGTTTATGAGGGTTCCAGTATTTGCATTAATAAACCATTACTGTTCTTTGAGAGCTCAGTGTGTGTTGTCCACCTGTTATCCTGTATGCAAGGGTTCCTGTGAATACTTGTGTTCCAGTCAGCTTAACCACGCTGCAGTACCCCTCTGGGACTATCGCCGGGGGCACGACCTGTCAGACCAGCAGCCCAGACTATCCTCACCACTAGAGGCTCTAGTGAACACCTGGTGCTGACATAGATTCCGGGCCCCCGGTGAGAATCCCTTTAGCCGACTGTAAAATGACAATTGCAAAAAACAGTCATTAAATACACCAAAATATTAAACCTAACCCCTGACAATTGCAAAAAACTGTCATTAAATACACCAAAATATTAAACCTAACACGCTAATCTAAACCCTGACAATTGTAAAAAACTGTCATTAAATACACCACAATATTAAACCTTGCTCTTTTTTTTTTTTTTTACCTTGATGTATTAAGTAGAGGCTAGATTCGGTGTGGACCATTTTTTATATATTGGTAGGCTGTTTAGGGTGAGTGTACCCTCACATGGTGTATCAATTTTTGTATTTTCATATAGAATTCATTTGTTTGTTGGGTTACTGTCCTACTAAAATGGAATAACTTGTTAATGATACAACACACAGATTAGATAAGTGAGATTTTACTAGACAATAATTAACATAGATAATAGACACTAGCAAGGGGATAGTAAAGCTTTAACAGAGATTGTTTTTCAAATTCTTATGCGCACTATAATACATTAACACGAGTACTTGAAATCTAGAACATTACTGTTATGCCGCGATCGCGGCTTTCTGCTGACCTGATCCGTGCTGTGCTTTGATTCCGAGTGTCCTTCCAGTTTCCCACTTGTTCTCTCTCTCCCCTCTCCTTGTTGTGTTCCTCCTTGCTGCCTTCTTGAGTTATCTCTCTGCTCCTGCCTTGTCTCCTTCCCTTTTCCCATTGTTTATTTACCACTGTTAGTGGCTGTGAGTGAGAGCCCTTTGTCTGTCTTCACAGTCTGTCCAGGTGCTGTCTGTCATCCCTGTTTGTTCACTGGGTCCTGTCTGTCTCTCCCGCTTACCCGCGCATAGGGGCTACGGCTGGGGGCCACGACCTGCTGGGTGTCCTGCCTCACCATCAGAGGCTCTAGTGAATACCAGGCCGTAGTTGGACTCCACGCCCTGGCGAGTAGTTTCCTACTCCCACTCATAACAATTACTAACAAATTGCATTGTTTTGTTTTTATGTTGTCTCCATGTGTATAAGACATAATGAACACAGCACTTAAGGTGCTATTCAATTAAGGGTGGAGTGCATTCCAGGACATGTTATAGCGAAAATTCACACCACTGATTCTTCCTCACATACAGGCATATGAAAGAAGTCCCTCTCAGCAGATACCACCATAGACAGGAACTGGCATACTTCTACTAACTACAGGGACTGCAGCTTCAGAATGTTGTGATAACATTTATTAATAGCAGTTTGTTTCAGTCTAGAAAAAACTCTAATCACATGGATAAATGCTCTCTATGTATATAGTCTATAGCTGTAATCTAATTTATTAGGCGACTAAAGGTAGCCAGATCCTATAGCGATCAGGGCCGGACAGGGACTAAAAATTGGCTCTGGCACTTAAAACACACATGGACCACCTGTTGTTGGGTTCTGGCTACCATTGTGGCTGCATTGGCTTCTATATGATTTGATGGCGCCGTTTGTTGACAGTCTGATACAAACATTCAGCATTACTTAACAACTGGTGGGGCCATGCAAGTTATAGCCAGGTGTCAGCCAAATCATTACTGAGCATCTCCTGCCTCTTTTGCTTGGACACCAGAGTGTGCCCAGCGATGGGTCCGGCCTCTGCTTCTTCTGCTCCTCTCTCTCTTTGGTCCACTTCTTCTTTAGATCCAGGAGGTATTGAGGCACATGCCCCTTCTGCTTGGTGTCATATTCCACATGCTGCCGTTTCTTCTGATCCAGGATTACATGCAGAGTTTCCATGGAGATGGAGCGCTGGATCTGCACCTTTAGCGTTCCACGCATTGTGCGCTAAAAAAGTCGATGCGGGGGCCTCGGATCTGCATTTGGTAATTGCTCCAATTACAAAGGAGTCAATATTGGCGTAATATACTTGGATAATACACTAAATGATTTTCTGGCACCCTGGCTTCAGTAGCCATAAACATATTGCTACATTGCATAGAAACCACCTATTTAACCTACCTGTGTGTACATGGTGCTCCTACTCCTTCTCGCTGTACTTTCTCCTACAGCAAATGGCGGGGTAACGAGAACCTTGCACAGCGAGGCATATGAGCTATCCTGTAACACCAGCATTCATCCCATCAGCAAAACAAATGGACGCATCAGACACCAGCAACTATGCAATGGGTCACCTTGCTGGTGATATTGTTATTTTAAATGATAACATAATCTGACCCAAGCATTACAGGACCGTTTCATTTGCATTTAGAAAATCAATCTTGCCTGCACACTACATAGATTAATGGTTGTATCTCTCCTGATAATTGGGTGAACTGACAGATATTCTCTGTAATGTATGGCCAGTTTTATATTTAATAAATATACCAGAGTCATGTATAAGGGAGATAGTACAGCATTTTATTCTTAAAATCATAAGATAACAATGTCTAGGGATTGAAGGTTTTTTTTTTTTAATTGCCAACAGATAAACATTGAAAGAAACAAAATATTGATTTAGAGATTGAAAATAAGAGGCAAAACCATGTTGATTTTAGGGGGAGTCAAGTTCATTGTATTCTTTGCATGCAGGGATATATCTTTGAATTGCTTACTGCACACAGATACTGACCAGCTTTACTTTTACACTGTTATACCACTTTCTCATCTCCAAATGTGAAAAATCCGGGTCTAAAAACCCAGGTTTTTCCTGGAGAAGAAATACTGGGTTTAAAAAAAACCCCACATTTTAAATCCTCAAAAACCCAGGAAATTCCCGGGTGTGATGCTTTCACATCACCACTGAATTTCCCGGGTTTTAGTGGCTCAGGGCATGCTGATGATTGTAGTGCTACAATCATCAGCATGCCCAAGAAAGGCAGGGCATGCTAGCGCTTGGAGAACCACAAGTGCTAGCATGCCCTGTCATCCGTTACAACACCACACAAATGCATACCCCTCCTAGCACCTTAATAAAATATAGGGCCAGCTCCTGCCCTAAAAAAAGCTAAACATTTAATGCCCTTCTATAAAGAATAAATTACATTTAATACGACAAATAATGTTAAAAAAAAAAAATTACCGCTAATTGTATTATGTAAAAAATGTAGCACTACAATCATCAGCATTTTTTTTTTCCCCTATCCGACGCTACAAACGGATTTGTTTATGTTGCCATAGCAACAGTAGACAAATCTGCGCCAATCAGGAGGCAAAGTGAAAGACCCGGGTTGAAAACAACCCTGGACCTTTCACATTGCCTCCCTTCCCGGGTTGGACCTGACAAAAACCCTTCTTTTTTCCCGGGTTGAAATCCCGGGTCTTCTACCGGAAGTGACCCTTTCACATCACCACGAAATACCCGGGATTTTGCCGAGACCCGGGTTTTTGACGAAAATCCCGGGTATTTCGTGGTGATTATTTAGACTTGGACTGGGAAATGCCACTTCTCACCCCTAATACCGTTTGCAACAGATGAAATATGACTCCCCTGCAATCAACATGGTTTTGCTCAGGAGTAACTTTACTCTCTTTTTTTCAATCTCTGAATCAGATCCATTTACACTAAAGCAGGATATCAAGTTTACATTTATTATTGGCCTGATAATTGTTTAGACCATACCCAGCTTTAAAGCTGTGAAGGATAGCCCTTACCTTTGTCAATCTCTGACATCTATTCCTCAAAGATATTATTATCCTTTTTATGGTAAGACATGTGTAATTAAAGCCAGAGTATGACAAAGATAAATAAGTTTTACACGTTCATACAATTTTGTTTGAACAATAGCTACAGTGCAAGCTGTGTGGAGTTTTGTCCCCTTCATTAATAGATAACAGGTATTCTCTGCTCCTCAGACAGGATACAGCATCATTACTGCTAATTATTTCCGTCTATTGCCCACCCTAATAATACTTTGTGAGCATTATTACATGGCCTTTCTGTGATGGAAGCGTTTATATTTTTTAAGCATTAGATCAATTGGCAGTTATATGGCCTGGAATAGCACTGCTGACTCAATTTACCATCTTTGTAGAAGCCCTTACTGTTATGAGCCAGCTTGACTTGTTTCCTTGTTTTAAAAAATCCCTGACATGATAGAAAACTCCCTTTATCAGTGAATGTCTCACAATTAAGACTATGTTCCCTTTAGTTGACAATACGGCTTAAAAAAAATCAGTATACTTCTAAGCTGGGTACATATTTATCCAGTTCCAAATTTAACCATCCAGTTGGTCCAGACATTACATAAAAATATACACTCACATTACTGCTTGTTTCATACAATCCTAGTTGCCTAAATTTTTTAAAAACCTGCTTAAAAATCAGGAGATCCGACCACCAATCACCTGACAAGTTTATTAAGAGAAAATTCTGAGAACAGGTGAGAATGTTAACATTACAAAGACATGCTCAGTATGCATGTGATGTGTTCCCATAACTTTCTATGTGTTAAGTTACGAAGCCCCAGATGATACAGAAAGCAGACTCTGAAACATTTCTGAACCTCATCAGAAAAAATACCCCAAACATTGGCCGCATCACAGACCACTGCTCTGTGCTCAGGTTATCAGACTATTACAGTCTGTGATAGAGATGAATGGCCTTGCTGGATATAAGAAGTAAAGGGGAGGGAGCCTGTATCCAGAAGAGATGCTGGCCATTTGGATACACTGTCTAGCCAGGTCCATTTGGGATTAGATGATGTGGCTATGTGATGCATTTATTGACTAAACAGATCTGTTTTGACAACTAACAGAAGGGGTGTTATAATTCACTCTATGGGCTAGATTTACTTAGGGGTGTGTTTAGTGTCTATTTATATGCGCCTGCCATCGCCGTGATTATATTGTGTTTTTTTGTGTGAAATCGCCATATTTACTATCGGTCAATTTTGGATGGCGATTCTGAATCAATGGCAATAGACGTAATTTTGCCAGAAAGCGTTGTGATTTTTGTGTAATAAAAAAAAAACAACTTAATTTGCCACAATTTCTATATTAATAATAGTGGGGTTTTTTTTTGGGGGGGGGGGGGTGTTTAACATAGATCCAGCAAGATTACACAGGGCAGACTCTATATAATGGAGTTTGCATTCACTTTCAAACTGAGAGAATTAGTGGTTTTTGATGAGAGCTGTGTGTCTTTTTTTTTACATTATTCTTTGTATATATAATTTAATGATACCATGTTTAGTACGTTTTTGACATTTTTAAAAAGAAATGAATGTAAAGTAGGATAATTTGTTTGCTGCCAGCATGCATGTGTTTGAATGAGTATGGCAGTGGTTTGTATTCATATACTTGCCGAGTTATAATTTCTTTTTTATTTTTCACCACCCCTGTAGTTTGCAAATGTCAAAACAACCTTGCAGAAAAGCAGGGAAGGAGGAGGAGCGGGACAGCGGGAGTTCAGAGCCCTGTGCGCCAAAGAAAACTAAGTGGATGCAATGCACCCTTTAACCATGATGAAAACTGCGACTTGGTGGAAGCCATTATCCCTATATATGAGGAGATAGTCAAGACACCTATCACCTGGAAAAGGAAGCTATGCGGCCATGTGGTGGATGCCATCAACTTGGTGGGTCCTTATAAGCATAGTGAGGCAAACTGTTGCAAATGGTTCTCTGAAATCAAGTGGAGACTGAAGGACAAGCCTGGGGTGGAGAGGAAGGCTGCTGCCTGCACTTGTGGTGGACCTCTACTGCAAATTTCTTATACAGCATATGAAGAGCAGCTCTGCAATCTGATGCCTGCTGAGATCATAGAAGTGGTAAATGTATGTGACACAGATGCTGCAAGCATGGAAGGTAATTGTTTTTATTTTTTATTAATTTTAAATTGATTACAAAAAATCCAGAGTTATGCATATGTTAAGATGCAAGCTCTTGTAACATGGTAACTTATTCCCTTCGTTTCCAGGTCCTTCTCTACCATGGACGCCTCCACTGCATAGCACGCTACCCAGATTTAGCTCATCCTCTGGTGATAAAGTGCCTGGTGAGTTCAAGCAATTTGTTTTTTTGCTTATCCATTTTCCAATTAGCGAAGAATTGTCTCTAAAAATTTTAAGAAAGAAAAGGTTTAAGCCTTACAATTATTTCTCATAATAATCTTTAACACAAATAATTTAAATAAGTTCAATGAGCTGCCTTTAAAAAAACAAACAAATATTAGGGCATAGTACAAAGTGTGGTATCTCTTTACACTAAATCCTTAAGGAAGCATGATTTTTAATGAACATTTTAAAATTGTTATAAAATTGTAAACTTACCAATTTTTAGTCTCCATAGGTCCATCACACCAGCAATCAAGGTATCCAGTGGCAGCATCGGAACCTGATGATGATGCAAGCACCGACTGAAGCACCCACAGAGCAACCGATCCCACAACACCTTCTGAGGAAACCAGGTGTAAAAAGTCATCTGTGAAATGCCAACCACTCTTCCAGTGACAGATTAGAAAGAACCAGTGGCCATAAAATGGATGGCACCCAGTAATTTGTGCAGACCAGACACTGCATGGGACTGACATGACGGTGGGTCCAAATCCTTCCTCACCTGCTCATAAAGGATCATGAGGTTAGCATGGTTAAGTCTAAACAGTTGTACAACCTCATGGTCAGATAGGGAGTCCAGGTCCAAATGCACGCTAAACTTATGTCCCTGCTGCCTAATGCGTAGCCTGTGGGGGACCTGGGGCTGGTGTTGGTCATTCTCTTCATCACTCTTTTGTCTGGCTGCTAAATTAGCAACAAAACTAAAATACAGGGCACTTGTATTAACAATACCACTAATCTCCATTTTCTCCATGTATAAGTAATAATTTTTATTAATTTAGTAGATTTGTTTGTATCATTTCTCATTATTGAGTAATGTTTAGGTTTTTTATCTCGTATTGATTATATATATATATATATATAT
>WWET01001347.1:314237-335551 GCA_011038615.1 Limnodynastes dumerilii | reverse complement strand
GCCATCCCATCCAAATTTGAGATTTGTGGGTATAACTCAGGCATTGAAAGATGACTGGTCTTGGCCGGGACTGGGTATTATCGCGAGCCCAATCTAAGCCATCCCATCCAAATTTGAGATTTGTGGGTATAACTCAGGCATTGAAAGATGACTGGTCTGGGCCGGGACTGGGTATTATCGCGAAGCGGGCCCAATCTATGTGCCCTTTCCACCACCAAAGTTGCACAAGCAGCTTGAATCCCCAACAGTTCTGGTAATGTTGATTGTAGAAATTCCGTCAAGAGCTGACCCTTTAAAGACTCTGGGAGCCCGATGAGGCGAAGATTACAGCGCCTGGACCTATTTTCCAGGTCATCTACTTTGGCCCATAAGGCACTCTGGTCTTTTGTGACTGTTGCAAGTTGTTCCTTAATAGAGGAGACATCCTCAAAGGTTTCACCTAGGTGCTGTTCCATCACTGTGACCTTTTGGGATAGCTGGCACACTTGGTCTCCCACCTTCTGAAGTGCTTCTGTGAATTTGTCAGCTTGAGTCTGCAGGAGAGGTCCCATCACATCATTGATGGCCCTTACTACATCAACGTAGGTCACAGGGGAAAGAGCAGGGTCCGGGGCTGTAGCTAGTGGTTCCCCTGGCCCCTCTCTGAAGTTGGATACCTGTCCCTCTGCTTGCAGCTGCAGAGTTCCCGCCGGGAGCTCCGGAGCGGGCGCCATCTTGGAGGCCTGCTTACCGCCATCACCTTTCTGCCTCTGTGCTCTAGACATTGGGACAGCGTTTAAAAACCTGTCCATCGGCTGTGGCTTGCTGCGGGGGGAGTGGGGGCTGCCCCTGTGTGATTTGCGCGACGCTATGGTGCAGATTAAAGGGCAGATGGAGGGGTGAGGTGTCGGAGCGAGCGCTGCCTGCGACCGCTCACATCAGAGCAGGAACCGGAAGTCCCAATTTCTTTTTTTAATAGATACATTTTATTAATTTTTCCAAGTGGTACAGATTGCAGTACCGCCATAACAGGGCCACCTGTCAAAGTTTACATACCATGTTGCATAGAGACAGATATAACAAATGGCACTGTTAGGTATATGAATCGTACAAATGGTAACAATTATTGCCCTGTCGTTGCATAGTAGTGGACAAGAAAAAACCCAAAGAAATACAATTAGTCCAGTAAGACACTAATGCTTACTGGAAAGTGGGAGGTGGGAAGGAGGAGGGAAGTCAGTCAGACAATTAGGTAAAAGATTAACATTAGCCATTAAAAGCAGGCAAATAAGCTCAATACAGTTATGGTTGATAGACTGAATGTAATTATAGAAATAAGTTTGCCCAGGAGCCGAGAGGGATAATTGGGTGGGTTGATAAAACGAGAACCAGGGTGTCCAAACACGGAGGAAAACATGTGATTTATTATTTAGATAAGCTGACATTTTCTCCATGGAGGACATGTGCCAAATCCTGCAAAACAGTTGTGGACAGGAGGGTGGAGAGGTATCCTTCCAATGTTTAGCTATAAGGCATCTAGAATTTGTGTGGCTAACCTGTCAGAGTCCTTTTCTAGCCCTGGAATAGGTGCATCCAAAAGGAAGAACCAAGGGCATTTATAAATGGGTAAATTTAGTACTTGAGAGATTAGAGCACCATGGACCAAAAGCTTGAAATTATGGGGCAATCCCACCAAATGTGTAGGAAGGAGATCTCCTCTCCACATCCCCTCCAGCATAGCGAAGAGACAGTACAGTACATATGGTGCAACCTAGTGGGGACCAGATACCACCTACTATACACTTTAAACATGTTTTCTTGGACAAGGGCGGATATAGGGACCATAGCAATTCTCTTGCGGACTTGGGCCCAAGTTTCCTCCTCTGGAGGATCCCCAAGGTCTCTCTCCCAGGCTACTTCATGTTTTCGGTACAGGGGCCTCCTCGTGTGAGAGCAGAAACATATATAGGGAGATCATTTTCTGTGCTAACGGGCTACGTAAACATAATGACTCCACCGGTGTCAGTAGTCTATTAATAAGGGCACAGGGGAGGGAGGAGACAAAGTGACGCACTTGTAGATATTCAAAGAGACCCGTCACCCGGGGTCCATGTCTGTGTTGTAAAACCTCCAGTGGGGCACAGCTACCCTCGTCCAATAAGTCCCTCACCATGTGAATGCCTGCTGTCCGCCAGTTAGTCAGAAGCGATGGAGGACATCCCAGGAAAAAGTTAGGGTTGTCCCAGAGAGAGTGATGAGGGAGGGGAGAAAGGAAGTATTAAAAAAGATTCTACAATGATCCCAAATACAGCAGGTAAAACGCACGACAGGATGGGAAGAGATCACTATTGGTCGTTTAGAAGATGGTATCTGTGGCCATCGAGGTCTGAGGCCCGTGGCGAACCAAGCTATAGCTTGGCTCAGATGAGATGCCAAATAATAAAGCCGTATGTTCGGAAATCCACGGCAACCATTAACAATAGCTTTTCTCAGATTGGTAAAACTGATCCTAGGGGGTCTATTTTTCCAAGCAAATTGGACAAACCATTAGTGAATTTGAACTAGGGTGCCACATGAGACCAGGATCTTGAGTGTCTGGAAGAGGTAGAGTAGGCGAGGCATAATGTCAGCAATGCGGCGGAGCCACGAGATATATAAAGACCAGATCATTTTTAATAGCATTCAAAAGGGGATGGAAATTTCTACTATATAGAGTTTGATAAGATTTTGTAATGTTGACCCCAAGGTATTTGATTTTGTCGATTTGCCAGCTAAAGGCATCCGCTTTTTAGGAAAGTGAACGTGGGGGATGGGATATGGACTGGGAGTGTCTCCGTTTTTGTAACATTCACCTTATATCCCGAGAGTACCATAGACAGCTAGGATTGAGTGTAGAGAGAGAAGGGAAGTGCGAGGGGAGGACAAGGTTAGAAGGATGTTGTCCGCAAATAATGATATCTTATATTCTTCATCCCCCACCTGTACCCCTGCAATATCTCGAGATTCCCTAACCCTTGATGCTAGTGGTTCAATCACCCGGGCAAAAATCAGAGGGGATGGGGGCAGCCCTGTCTGGTGCCATTTGTGATGGTCATAACTTCGGACAGATCCCCGTTTACTGACACTCTCGGCGAAGGTGATGAGTACAAGGTTTGAATTCCAAAACTGAACCAATTTCAATTTATGTCACTGACTGTGATACAATTCTTCTTAGCCAGAAATAATCCAAATGTCTTCTTAGGAAATCAAAGGATTGATTTGGGATGATACTGCAAAACAACTCAGTCTGTAAATCTGCGACCCCCCCAGTAGTAATGACTTGAGACAGCAAGGTAGAGATACCTCTAAGGTCAAACAATGTGATGTACAAAGAAGATAAATGACTCAGGTACAGTTCCGTTATCCAAAAGGCACATATGGCAGCTAGAGGGGGCAGTGTGACAAAGAATATTATTTCACAATTGAGTCAGCAAAACATGCAGAAACTTCAAGTGGTTACTAAAGTGTGAATCAGCATGGACACTGAGCATGTACTTAAGGTGTAAAACAAAGATCCACAAGAGCTATAATTGTTAGAGTGCACACAGGGTAGCGTCCAACTAAAGTGATAAAAGACTGAATGTTGATATAGGCCACTTTAAATGTCTCAGTGTTGATGAAGGCGTAATCTGAAGCACTGCTGTTACACGCCGACGGACAGGCCGTGCCAGTATCTAGTTTATATGCCTCTCCACACATGCGGCTGGCGTTGTTAGGCTACCTAGATGCCAGTCCATGACGACGCACGGCCCGCTGCTGTTGTCCTCATGTGCGTGCTGCTCCCCGCCTCCCGACTGGCGTCAAAGACGTCACCTGATTACCATGACGCCAGCCTATTAGCTCTGTGGGTGGGTTTACCCTGCTCTCCGCATTGGTCACGTGCCTCTTTTTAAAACCCTGGTTCGGTCATTGGTGCCTTGTTGGTTATAGCGTTCCCTCGGTTCTTCTGCCAGCTTGTAATCTGTGCTCTATATCTCTCGGTGTTTGCGCCTTGTAGTTCGCCGTTCATTCCTGTTGCCTCTCCATCCTGGTGTATCTGAACATGGGCTGGATCGACTTAGTTAAGTGTTTGAACTTAGTTACTCATGTTGATTTCAGAGGGAGTAAAGTTTAATTCTATTTTTTGCATGCAGGGATATAGCTTTGAATTGCTTACTGCACACAGATACTGACCAGCTTTACTATCACACTGTTATTTACACTTGGGATAGGAAACATCACCTCTAATACGGTTTGCAACAGATGAAATATGACTCACCTGCAATCAACATGGTTTAGCCTAGGAGTAACTAAGTTCAAGCACTTAACTAGGTCTGGATCCAGCCCCATGTCTCTTTGTCTCCCTGGTTGTACTGTTTCCCTGTCGTTCGTTTTGTGTCCAGCCTTGTGCTGCTCTCCACTTTATCTGGTTATACTGTGCCATTTCCATCTGCACTCCAGTCTATCTGGTCATTCATTGCCATTTCCATCTGCACCCCAGTTTATCTGGTAATTCTATGCCATTTCCATCTGCACTGCAGTCAATCTGGTGATTCTGCGCCATTTTCATCTGCACTCCAGATTATCTGGTTATTCTGTGCAATTTCTATCCGCTCTCCAGTCTATCTGGTTGTTCTGAAGTAATTCCATCTGCTCTTCAGTCTATCTGGTTATTCTGTTTGTTTGTCTGCTCCTGACCATTTCAGAGTGTCTGCTTGCTGCAGTTCTTCCTACTCCCTCCTGACACTGGTTACCGCCTGCTGGGTGTCCTGGAGCCCAGACTATCCCCACCATCAGGGGCTCTAGCGAAGACCAGACCCCAGTTAGACTCCACGCCCTGGGAAGTGAGATACCAGTGTCATAACAACTATAGCTGATATTGTGATTCCATTAATATTGACGTGCTCCCAAAATGCTCAGCAGCCATTGTCATCTGATGCTGTCCAGCTACTTCTGCGGGAGGATGGTTCCAACAGCGCTCTTGCAGGCCAGATGTGGAAGTTCCTAGGATCCAACTATGTGGGTTCCACTATAGCTGTCACACGGTTCAATGGTCCTAGAGAGTAAACTGGCAGACTACAAAGGGGTTTGGCCGTATCCACAGGAGCAACAATGAGATGTTGGAAGGGCCCTTTGCTGCTTGCAAATAGCTATGGAAGGGCAGATTTCAAGCCCCAAACTAGCATTCATCAGTGTACCCAAGTGTGTTCCTCACTGTCTGGCTTCCACAGCTGTCTATTATAGCACTGCAGCACTATGTTCACCTGCTGATGCACAGAGACGAGCAGGTCTGTCTCCTCTCCACACAGCGGCTACATAGAAACATAGAAAGTGACGGCAGATAAGAGCCACATGGTCCATCTAGTCTGTCCATTTGTTTATTGAAAACTATACTGACCCTAGACCCTATTTACCCTCAATTGGGGTTACAATTTAGGATACCCTTATATTTATCCCAAGCATGTTTAAATTGTTCTACTGTATTGGCCTCAACCACCTCAGATGGGAGAATATTCCATTTATCTATCACCCTTTCAGTGAAGTAATTTTTCCGCACATTTCCTTTGAATCTACCACCCTCCAGTTTGTATCCATGCCCTCGTGTTCTATTACACCTTTTCTTTTGAAAAATGGTACCCTCCTCTAGCTGGTCACAACCCTACCTAGAGAAAGAGTTATACTTCAAGCAGGCCATGTTGCACCAAGCCAGGCAGCGGGGAAATATCCACGCCACTGCCAGATGGAGCTTGCCGTCCTGGTGGATCGCCATCAGTTGCTAAACAGGACTGCACTGAAGCTATCCGGCAGTCACAAGTCCTGGCACCTCATGGTAGTCTGGCATGAAGGGCCGAATTTCAGACCAGACTCTGGGGTTTGCTGTATGGCGTCCGCAATGTTTGATACATCTACTGACAGGTAGGTCCAGGTTACAACTGGCTTTAGAGGTGTAGAAGGGGAGAAAAAAATGTATTGCCACCCTGAGTACAGCTGCAGATTCCCCCTGGTTGAGTATAGCCTGGTTAAAAAGCAGCCATGTTTGCTGGGCCACCCACCAGAAGTCTAATGCCAATTTTAAATACTGCTGAGTATTTAAGGATAAAAATTCATACACTAAGTAATATACAGAGATTGGACCGGATCCTGATTCACAGAATACAGATTGGAAAACACCCCCTTTTGGTATTTTGTGGTAAAACTATTCTCTAAAATTGAAATATTTATTTTGATTTTATCTCAGATAGAGCCCCATCTATAATGCATTCAATCATTAATATTATTTATAAAACAAAACCCAAAATATGAAATATTAAGCATTTTAGCAGTTCTAGTTCTTCCGGAGGACATCGATTACACTGGTAAACACATTTTTTTTTTGTCACAACAGCTCATACGAGTAGAAGTGCATTGCATTACGTTTTCAGTGCAAAATGCAAACAAGTGTTTTAGAATGATTCTAGCATAAGGATTTTGAGTGAGATCCAACCGAAATTTACATTAGGTTTATTAACACAGGCATGGCTTATGATTAACATTCATTTTAAGTGTCCAACAGTAGTCAGCCAGCATAATTTGGCTCCACTAGACCTGATACTGCTTTTCAATTATGGATAAGTCCAGATGGAACTATTTGCCATGTGTGTTGCTGACTGCCTCAACATTGGCTGGAAAGAAGTGTGTGAGTCAAAGAAATGGACTTTCAGAGACATGTTACATCCCATAGCCTTGTAAGGTTTTAAGAGATTATCCCCATCTCTCTGTAGTGGTCTGCCTTATAGTTCCCTAAAAACTATTCTTGAAAGCCTTCAATGCAACTTATTCTAAACGATTAAGCAGACCATACAAGGCGCCATAGAGCATCAGTTTTGTTTTGTATTATTGGAGGACCTACTAAGATCCCTTCTATGAGCTTTGTCTCACTGATCCGAGAATTTTTCAAATAAAAATTTACTTTGATCCAGTGCTTTGATAAATGTATTTGCAAGATCCAGCTTTATATGGATCAGTCAGATATACATCTCAGGATCAAAAAGTGGGACACAGACAACATTCTTCAGTGTCATGGTTAGGGACATGGGGGTAGATCCAGAACTACGTCCGTCTTCCATAGACGGACGTAATTCAATGAATAGCTACTGCGCATGCGTAGTAGCTATTGTACGTAATCTGCGTATCGTTTCGATACATAGATTGCATATATGTGGCCTTTTAGACCGCATATACGCAATCTACGTATCAAAACGATACGCAGATTACATACAATAGCTACTACGCATGCGCAGTAGCTATTGTTCATTGAATTACGTCCGTCTATGGAAGACTGACGTAGTTCTGGATCCGGCCCATGGTTAGTTTTGGCCACTGCTTACGAACGTAATGATAATAGCAGTACTTTGTGAAACCAAATTGTAGTCCGACATGGGAAAAAATATTTTAAATTAGCACTGATATGCCATTCGTGTTCTTCAGATTTGATTTTATTCAGTAGGAGTTTCATGCTCCCATGGCTAACATTAAAGGAACTGATGAATAAACGCCAATCCTGTGTTGCGATCAAATGCCTCTATGACAGACTTCACGGTCAAATAAGTCCTTATAGCCTAGATTTACTAAACTGCGGAAAAGCAGAGATGTTGCCCATGCCAACCAATGAGATTCTAGCTCTGACTTTCCTATTAGATACTATAGAATGTCAGCTAGAATCTAATTGTTTGCTATGGGTATACTCCATTTTGTTTTCAGAAACCACATACTTCAGTGTCATTGGGCTGAGAGACTTAAGATCTTGAAATTAAAAGAGGAAGGTTACTCCTGAGCACAACCATGTTGATATCAGGTTGAGTCAAGATAATTGTATTCTTTGCATGCAAGGATATATCTTTGAATTGCTTACTGCACACAGATATTGACCAGCTTTACTCTTCCACTGTCATTTAGACTTGGGATATGAAACATCACCTCTCAACTCTAATACTGTTTGCAACAGATGAAATAAGAGTCCCCTGAAAAGATGGTTGTGCCCAGGAGTAACTTTCCTTTGTTAATTACAAGCTCCTTCTTAAGTCTGGATCCAGTCCATTATGAAGAAGATTCAAGACTCCCCATTTCCAATCTGGAGCCCAAAAGCTGTTTGCCTTTTAGGTTCAAATTTCAGACAAATGTGGGCTGCAGATTGCAGGCACGATGGTCTTTGTTACTTCCATCAGCACTACCTGTGGCTATTGGGAACAGGTCAAATTAGATAACCATTCCTAATAGAAATGTTCTATTTGCTGAGGTTTTTGAACAAGGATACACTGCCATGCAGTTGGCGGCTATATCATTGTCAGAATAGGGCCGGTTGGACCAGCAACCCCCATTCCCCAAATGTGATTCAGGAGATGGACAGGGAGAAACTTTTCTGGATGTTATTGCAGAAGCATTTCTTCACTGTGAGGCAAAGACCTCCAAGCAGACAGTAATTCCAGGTATGTCATGGTGTGATTTGACTTGGAGTTGATGCACCAAATGTTTAGCAACAGTAGCACTCTTTGAAATAGTCTTTTAGTTCCCCTACAAATCATTGGAACAGCGACATTCATGTGCTGAAAACCCTTTGACCAGGTTATGAGGAGTCAAAGAAAAGATAGCAAATGTTGGACCCAGACGTAACATTCAAAGCTCACAGAACCACATAAGGTGTGGAATCAGTTTCTGCAGTTTAAACGTCACCACACCATAGAGGTAGCAAAGAAGCACAGTGCAACGTTCACAGTTCTTTCAGAAGACCAATATAATCCTGATGACCAAAACATGCAGCCCTGTGCAGCCTCACTTGACCTAGCCACCAGAAACAGCCAATAAAACCCTTGCTAAACTGGTCATATATCACAATATCAGCTATTAAAGAGGACATAGCTTCAAAACTGTGGGTGATAGAATATATGACTATTCTTCAAGTTTGCGTGCATAAAGAATCAATATATAACACAATGAGAGAAAAAACATTGTCTAACATTGTTATTAGTGATTATTGTCTTCCTGTATTCAAACAAGGACAGCTCTAATGATAAAGACATGACATATATTTTGGGTCAGAACATTTCACATTCCAACGTTCATGTGGGGTATATTATGGGTCTGGTAATGGTAAATAAATACTATAGCAGGGTCATTTTAGAGGCCTGGGAATATCACAATATAAAGCTCATGGGTATATTATTTGTCTGGCAACGGCACTATAATGTTTCTATAAAGATATGTTAGGGTTCTGGGAATGGCTTTATACACTATAAAGTTCATGTTGGGTATATTATGGGTCTTTTTTCCACAGATAGACTAATACAAAACCTGAATAAATTGTGCTGTAAATTGTTTAAATTGTCACAGATATTTTATACAGGGCTTTTTTTTTTAACTTACTAATTGTACATGTATGTTCAAACAATTTCACATATATGTGACACAACTATACATTATTTAAGTCTTTATTGTTGTGTATGAATTCATCTAAATATAGAAAACAGGCCAGATCCAGATTTACTTACGGTCTTGTTTTAATGACCTGACAACCCTTAGACTTGCCATTAAACAAAATAAAATAAAAACAGGGTTTTAGGATTCATCAATAGCTACAATCAAAAGGGGTAGAGCATGGAAAGCGCTGCCCCAAACAACCTTGCAGAGAAGATGTAATCAATCCACATAAGAAAGAAGATGCTGCGCTGAATGTGGAGTATGAATCTAACCCCAAACCTAAGTCAGTCTTATTTCTATTGCTAAAATATAGAGGCTACATTGGAATAAAACAAGTCAAAGACATTATACCAACTATTAAGACAATTATTGTTTGGTATGGAGCACTGGACGTTTATGTTTTTTATTATTTACAAAGTAATAATTTTTGTCCTGGCTGCACCTTTTCCATTTAGAAATACATGAACATATTTCATATTTATGAAGGAAAACACAGCCAGTGTTATCTTGTTATTTATATTGAAACTACAACAGATTCAGAAGAGTTGGCAGGGGCAACATGTGAAAGGTTGCTGGATCAAACACCTACCCACACCACCATAAAAAAATAAAATGTTGCTTTACCATACAATTAGCAATTAGTATAAACACTATGGACCATATTATACTTAAGAAGCAGCTGCTTCTTAAATACGGTCTTTTCCGTAGTGACCTACTATGCATGCGTAGTAGATCATTTACACAATCTGCGTAACACTTAGGTACATAGATAGACTCTGTATGGTCTTTAAAGACCACACAGAGTATTTTAGGCAGGAGGGTGGTTTTAGTAAGAAGTGGGAGGTATTTAGATTAGAAAAGGAGGGTGGGTGAGGCTCTCTCTATGCGTACTTTCCTTCTTAAGAAGGAAAATACACACGGTTACTTAAGGAAGCGCTATGGCACTCTTTAGTGTCTTAAGGTTCATAAAAACAGGCGTGTCGAGAAGCAGTACAGGTGAGTTAGGCGTGGATCTGTAAGCACCCAGCTCACTGTGAATATGGTCCCATGTTTTTAAAAACGCACCATTGGAGCACTAGCCTTAGGCCTGTTACTAAGTACAGGGATTAAATTAATCAACCTAGTAAACTCCCTCCATTTTGTTGAGAAGGTAAACCAGCTTAGCCGTAACCAATGACATAATCAGTAATATTATTGCTTGTGTATAGGGTGCCACAGGACTATATAGAGGGGTATCATGTTCTTACAGGGTGGAGATTAATATTGTGGGTGTGGAACATTACCACATTCATACCAGTAATTGTTTGTGTATTTCATGTACTATAAGTAAGAGTCTATTTCCAAATTTCACTAAATATCTAGGTGGTTTAACATTTTCCCTAACAGCAGCCAATTTACTTGTCGGAAAAACAACACATATCCTGATGGTTATTGATATGCATGTTACAATTAAAGCTGTTCAGCGTTTGTGTTTGCATTATGCGGCTGCAGATGGCATTTTCACAGCAAGCAATAAAATAATTCAATAATAAAAAGTTCATTATCACCCCTTACATCGCACCATGGTTAGTCCATCAGTAAATGTGTAAATTTTACAGCCTTCCTATAAAGAAAGCTCAGTGTTAAAGAAGAGGAATAAATAAGTTGGCAAAAGCATCAGGACAAAAACACAAAATGAAAAGCAAACATTAATTTCTAATTCCGGAAAATGGCGTCCGACTATGCAAGCTCTGTTACAGCTTCCCCCAGCGCCACTATCGCTTATTGGCTTTCCCAAGCGAGGGCTCTGCGTACGTTCACCAGCACTGGCCAAGTCACACGTCACTTAACGCTGGTGCCGAGTAAGTCCGAGAGTAGACGAGGAAGCGCTACACGCCCTTCTTCCCGCCTCTGCCACATTCCTTCTTTACCCTCCCCCAACCTTACACATCCGTGGCGGGGCAGTGGCTCTCGTCATTGGTGCACGCCTCATGTCAGTCCTACGCCTTGTCCCGCCCACCGCGCCACCCCATTGGGCGGGCAGAGCCGCCTCTCGGCGGGAGTGGTCGGGCGAGCTGTCGATCTCCGCCTGTAGCCACGCCTACCATCCGTCTCCGCCGCGCGGCAGACAGGTTAGGTTGTTATCGTCAGCGGAGTTTTGCGAGAAGTGCCTGCGCCACACGGACAAGATGAGCGGTAAGAAATGGCGGCATTTCCGCAGCGGGCGGGATTGTTCGTGGATATTTCAGCCACTGGGGAGGAGGGGTCTGCTTAACCGGGCTGGAGAGGTGGGTGACTACTAGGCCTAGGTGGAGGGAGAGGCTGGAGTTACCGGTGGAGATGGTGGACTGATAAAAATCCGCCCTCATGCTCGCTGTTCCTCCACTACCTCGCCCCCTTTTCTGTTGCCCCACAATCAGAGGTGGTGGCGAGGATCCCCTCCCTCCTGTCTCTCCTCCTCTCCCGCCCTTTTCTCTGTCCCCCTCTGTGGGTGGGGTGGAAACACTTAATTGCCCCCCTCCCTCTAGGTTACCATCTGCCCCCTGTGACCCCCCCTCCCCCTTATCATTTGACCAGTGATAGGTTCTTCCCCTAATGGCGTGTGGTTGTAACCCGCTCTCCCGGGGATTCCCGTCGCTCTGTCGTCTGACCCTGTGAGGCCTCCCTTGTGCTCTCTCCCGGAAGTGCCATTTCCGTCCACTGCCCCCGCCATGTTGTCATGTATTGCGTGCTGCTAGATTCTGTGTATTAGGCGTGATGTAACCATGTCTCTGTCTCCTATCCCCATGTGTACAGCAGATCAGGAGCACACGTCCGAGGACATAACTTCAGTAAAGTCTGAGAGCCGGGCGGGAGGAGGCGGATTCATGCAGAAGGGGCAGGTATGTGCACCCACCCAGCAGCCATAGCAGGCTGCCCAGCCCAACCCCCCTCATCCTCGCACATATACACTTTGAATCACAGGAGGAGGAGGGTGGCGAGGGGAGTTGTCCTTTATGTGGCCGGCTCCTTGCTCCCACCCTTTGACTGCCAACCCACCCACCCCTCTTTCTGACTACCCACTGGGGGCTGGCTCCAGAAACCCATCCTCCTGCCCTGTCCCTCCTGTTCAGGGACTCCCTTGACATGCTGGTTTGTTTACAAGTTGGCACCATCCTGGAAACCTTTACATTTTGAGCTCTGTTGGGGGGTAAATTGGTTAACACATGTTACAGTCTGGCATGCGATGTTGCTGTTAAATGTACAAAAACCGTGCATGAGACTAGTAAATTGTGCATGATGCTTATTTGAAGAAAGAGGAAATCCGAAGTCTTAAATGATGGAGCTTTAAGTTAGTTATATCTGGTTAAAACTATTGTTGACATGGATTCTTGTAAATCTATAGTTTTCATTTCCTTAATACATTAACAACAATATTTTCCGTAAAAATTAAGTTATTTCTTGCCCAAGCACTTAATGTTTCTTAGTAGTAGTATATTCTGATTTTTTTTTTGGTTTTTCTTAAGTTGCATGACATATCATTTTTTTTATATGCTACCTGATTGATTCATTAACATTAACTAAATAAGACCATATACAGCTGTATTCACTTAATATTTTAAATAGATATGTGACTGAATCACAGCACAATTGTATTGACTTAATATGTTTTATGTAGTGCTAAAATCTATGCATCCTTTAGTATATATTTATAGGACTGATAGGATATATTTGTGTTATTATATATTGTTCTGCAAGTGACTAGTTTTCTTTGGGAATCCCCAATGGGAATAGCATAGAAAAAAGGTGCAAAAGTAAACAAATATGATTGTTTCCTCCTTTTTGCCTATCTAAAACCATATTGTATGTTACTAAAGACTATATTATCTAAAACCCCAGATTTTACACTGTATGTTGTTCAGTGATGGCATATTGTATGCAGAAATTAAGGAGCAAACATTTAGAACCATGCAATACTCTTTATAAGGCATGCATATGAGGTGATGCTATGTAAATTTAATGTATTATAAATAGAAAGTGTTTTTTTTTGTTACTGCTTATGAAAAGAAACTTTGTGCTCTGACAAGTGCTCTACATGATATTTAGAAATGTAAAATATTAGTACCACCAGTAATCTTACAAAATCTATTGCCAAACGATTATGGCCACTGGTTACGTCTGACAAGGATTTGTCATCTTTAAAGTACACCAGGCTATTGCCAGCATACAAAAGAGACCGTAATCTCAGAGACTATTTGGTTAAGTCGGATATTACTACAAAATTGTGTCATTTAAACCAGGGTGCTTCAGGTGCCCGAATTGCACTATATGGCTTCATGGCTAAAATTTGGTAATAGCCACTATTAGGTAAACATATTTACTGACGTTTCAAAGACAGTTTGCCTTAGACACATAATATGTAGTTAGCCAAGCAAAATAGTATGTTGCTTAAATATTTCCATGTAGGAAAACTCAGGCAAACTACAATCTCTATAATTATAAATGGATGCCATTTTTATTGGGGCTTCAAAATCTATTTTTGAAACTCCAAATAAACGCACCAGAAACGCTCTGGTGCAATTATTTCATCTTTTAGCATGTTTGATTTAAATCGGGAGAAAGCTCCCTATATTTTAAGGGAGCCAATCAGCAAGCTGAATGGCTCCCTATTGTTCAGAGCTTCTGCTGCTGCTTTATATCTATGTACAAAGCTGCTGTGACAGCTTTGCAGGTATACTTTACAGCTGTCAGAGCAGCATAGTACATAGATATACAGCAGCGGCTATTGCAGGAGTAGTACAGACAGGGATCAGCTGAAAACGCGCTGTATGAGGTGCAGCATCGGCTGATTCTTATCTGTATTACTGCATGCAATAGCCGCTGCTGTATATCTATGTACTATGCTTCAAAGCTGTCAGAGCAGCTTTGTGCATCGATATAAAGCAGCAGCAACATAGAGCGCCCCCCCCCCCCCCGCGCTCACTCACTGGCNACCGTCCACCCCCCCCCCCCCCCCTTCTGCTAGGATTATCGGTCCCAGCAGAGGAGGTGTATGGTGCCGATAACGGGACATTTCCCAGCGTAAAATCGCCCCGTTTATCAGCCCGCCCCCTGCTGGGACCAATAGCACAAGTGCATGGCCAGCTTAAGAGTTGATCAGAACCTTTAAGATAGGGGCATGGGTTTGGAATTCTCTGACAGTGTGCGGAGTGGATTCTTGATATTGCTGTGATCAGAGTTATGAACCCACTCTTGTTCCTGTTACAAAATCTCATTTTTGTGTAGTAATGGATGCTGAACGTCGGTTCTGGTGTCAGCACTACATATGCTAGTACATGTTCTATTTTATACTCATCTATGCGTTAGGCTTAAAGCTGCCAACCTGCCAACTGCACTCTTTGAAGTGATTCTTATGTAATGTACTTTGTAGTCTATTTTTATTCTGGCTGTATTTTGTCTTTTGTTTCCCAAATGTGCAGCTGATTTTTGCACCATTACTTAATTAGTACCAAAAGCTCTATCCTTCTGTCAAGCCTATTTAGTTATTCAAGTTAGTACCATGGGAGTGTGGGTCGCTGCTGAGAACAAAGGGCAGTTTTCTCCCAGCCAATTGGGAACTGGCTGGGAAATCAGTTGCTTCTGCCTTGCAGAGGAGAAGCAATCGATCCTCAAAAAGATGATGCAGCGGTGAATGGTGAGTATTAATGTAACCCCAACCCTTCCATTACCCTAACGCTCTTTTCCCTGCAGCCTGGCCCTAAGTCTGCAGCAGATTCCCAATGAGTGAACGATCGCCATACTTATCCATTCATTAATAGAATCTTCTAGTTAGTGCTATTTTGAAATGGAAACAGCTGAAAATTAGCTTTCGGCTGTCTCTATTTCAGAAACAGCGTTTTTGAAGTAGCGACTGCAACTTTAATATTACAGCCCTTCATGTTGGTTCATTGACTAATTTTCAGTGTTTCTGTTGAAAACAGAGAAAACATGCAGCTTTACGGTTATCTGTGACTAATGGTAGACTCTTATGGATGTTAAAGCACTTGTTTTAGCATTATTAATTTTTCACTTCTATAACTAGATAAGTTAACTAGTGCACATGTAATTGATGAGTATGAATTCTGAATTACCATCTGCAGTACAGGCTATTTTTTAAATTTATTTATTTTTTCCAAAGTGGGCCCGCAAATAGCCTCTGTGACACTACACATTATTATTTGGTGAACAGATTAGAAATAAACATTGTAAGAAGTTTGGTGATTTTCACTTATCCTTCTGGTGAATGTTTTTCTGTAACCAAAACTGTTTATAATGTTTGAAATGATCGAAACTTAAGGCCCCTTGAGCACATGCAACATGCATGGTGATGTTTTTCATAACCTTTAGGCTCACATGTATATGCTTATTTAAACTGAGGCAGTTTTTAGCTGTGAATGTTGTAAATTATTGTGTAATAAGTGTGAAGGGGGCTGCAGCATACCTCAAAGTTTTCTCATTTGCTTCAGTCACACCATTTTTATTTATTTTTTTTACTTTTCGTGGCAGTTGGTTTTAATTTCCTTGAATATATGCACCATCAGGTAATATACCACAAACGTTTGCTGGTCATACATAGAATTATATTAACATTTGATGTTTAGACTAGACTAGGTCCTCTTATTTGATGGTTGTTCGTTTGGAAATGTAAACTTTGCATTTATGAGAGTACCAATAGGACCTCTTTTAACTGTTTATCTATGGATAGAGGTCTAGGTCATAAGAGTTTTTGGTGATAAAACTACCGTTCACATGTTTGTGATGTTGTGAAGTTTTTCCCTTTTTATTAAACATTGTCAACATAGAAACGCATATATAAACTTTTTTTGTTTTGTTTTGCAGGATTCCCAGCCTTCTCCTTTGGCTTTATTGGCTGCAACATGCAGTAGAATTGAACCCCCTGAAAATGGGAACGGTGGAGGCCAACAACAAGGTGCTACAGAACTGGATTTGAGTACTGCTCAAATTGCACAGACAGCCAATGGCTGGCAGATAATATCTACTTCTGCACCTACATCTAAGGACCAAGCTGGAGGAGATAACTCTTCAAAGAACCGTCCAATAGCCCCTGGGCAGTATGTTGTAGCAGCTGCTCCAAATATGCAAAATCAGCAGGTGCTGGCCAGTCTTCAGGGTGTAATGCCTAATATTCAGTATCAAGTTATACCACAATTCCAAACAATGGATGGGCAGCAATTGCAATTTACTACTGCACCAACTCAGGTCAACGTCCAGCAGGATGCCTCGGGACAACTGCAGATCATCCCAGCTACCAACCAACAAATCATTACCACTAATCGTGCTGGTACTCAAAACATTCTTGCTGCCATGCCCAACCTACTTCAGCAAGCTGTCCCAATTCAAGGTATGGGCCTGGCGAATAATGTCCTTTCTGGCCAGACCCAATACTTGACCAATGTCCCAGTTGCTCTTAATGGTAATATCACACTTCTCCCTGTAAATGCAGCTTCCCTGACTCCTACATCTCAGTCAGTAACTTTGAGCAGTGGTTCTCAAGAGAACCAGCCTGTCACTTCAGGGGTTGCTATCAGTTCCTCACAGCTCGCCACCTCCCATGCCAATGCCTTTTTCACAAATGCCAACAGTCTTTCCAACACTACTGTCAGCAGTGTGAATCTTTTGAATTGCAGCAGTGGAAGTAGTACAGGTGGGACCAATGTCCAAGTGCAGACTTCTCAGCGATCTAGTGGCCAGCTGAATTTGGTTGACAGTATGCAACAGGGCCAACAAAAGGATGACCAAAGCCAACAGCAGCAGCAGCAGATTCTCATTCAGCCTCAGCTTCTTCAAGGTGGCCAGACTATTCAGACTCTGCAGGCTGCACAGCTGTCTGGCCAGACCTTCAGTACACAGGCCATTTCTCAAGATGCTTTACAGAATCTTCAATTTCAAGCTCTTCCTAACACTGGCCCAATCATAATTCGCACGCCTACCGTGGGACCTAATGGGCAGGTCACTTGGCAAACCATTCAGTTACAGAACTTACAGGTTCAGAATCCTCAAGCTCAGACAATCACCCTTGCTCCTATGCAAGGTGTGTCTCTGGGGCAGTCGGGCAGTACTACCACCCTGACCTCCATGCCAGCGGGCACAGTAACAGTCAATGCTGCTCAGCTTTCATCCATGTCAGGCCTCCAGACCATTAACCTAGGTGCCTTGGGAGCCTCTGGTATACAGGTGCACCAACTTCAAGGCGTTCCTCTAACGATAACTAACGCAACTGGTAAGTTTTTAGGGTTTTTCTTTTCTGCTGTACCTTGTTTATTATTGTATTATTTTAGGTTTTATTTGTTTGCTCTTAATTCTGCCGGAAAAACATAATCAGGCTGAGCTGAAATTAGTTTAATACAGCAAATTTGTATGTAGTAATATTCTAATGTAAATCTAGATTTAACCACGTTTAGTAGTGGCAGCTGTCAGTAAAACAACTTATTGTGTTTAAAAAAAAAAAAAAGTAACTGAATAAACCAGGGTTCCACCTTTTTTTTACGTTTAACTACAATTTCGACTACTTCTTCATCTGCTTTGTTCTAATTGTCTATTTATGCATGCCTCTAGTATTGTAGAAACACTGGTTTTACTGGTTTACTGTACATAGGGTATATTGCCTAACATTTGTTATTAGCAAGCTTACAGTTAAGCGTTCATTGTAAAATATGCCTCTGGTTTTTACCAATTTAATATTGTTCAGATAAGCACAGAGCCGTTTATATACTATTTGCTAATAGGGGACTGGATCCAGACCCCGCACGCTTTCCGTACTTGCGGGGATCTGTCCGTCCAAGAGAGGGGAGTGCATGCCCCCTGTCACTGCCCTCTCTCGTGTGGGCTTTATGGCAGCTCACACTGCCATAAGCCTGCCTTAAATCAGTCGTGCGGATCAGCTGACCATACAACTGCTGATCCACACGAGTGAGGGAGCCCCCTCCCACACTGTACACTTTGCATTCTTTCCCCCTGCCCATGGCGGGGAAGCACAGCCCATTTCCTAGGACGGAACTAAGTTACTATTGTAACCCCAGCATAACATGCGCCCTCCAATCATGTCAGGTCACTTACGCACCTTCCGGATCCAGCCCAGGGTCAGTAACTTGGGATATATGTCATCTGATTAATGGCAAGTGTTTAACAAAGTATAGGCTATCTTCCATAATATCTTATAAACTGTATTACCCACAGATAATTTGTATCCTTGTTTATTATGAACCTGATTCCCTTTTAGATAGGAAGTTATTAAAAACAATTTTGTATTTCTGTGCTATAATCAGTAAAGCATAATCTATTTCACTTCTGGCAGGATCACTTGATATTTATTGAAACGTCATATGCAAATATTACTATCCTGATGAGCTATGTAAGGCTGTGGTTTTAACTAATAAATTAGTAAAATTAAGTAGTCATTGGTTTATAGTTCACTATTGTTATAATCTCAACCAAACCTGATCAACAGTTCTAACAAAACAATGGACCAGATCTATGCTTGGTGGATTTGGGAGTATCTGCATTCGTAGGGCTACAGTATATGTGTGACTGTTCACCCCAAAATCAACCCACCATGCACATAAAGTTCTGGTACCTAGACCCTGCATTAACTTTCTGACTCCTGCAAAAGCGGAAATAGCAACAGCATTGGAAGTCTAGATCAGTACACATCAAAAGGTCACAATCATACTGTGCACTGAAATAAATGTCCATTCACCGCTTCTCTGATGGAAGTATCATTTTAAAGTTTTGGTGAGACAGAAACTGTCTGATCACGTAGCATGGGTGCATGTGTGGACCCCAAATATTATCCAAGCACACAGACACGAGCAGGGAAATTGGGATTGAGGATCTAGGACCGTATTCAGACTCCTGCACGCTTTCCGTGCGTGCGCCTGTAATTACGCGAGCGAGAGGGAAGTGCACACCCCCTGTCACTCCCCTCTGTTGTGCCGGCTTTATGGCCTTAAGATGCCATAAGCCTGCCTTAACTGCGGCCCCTCCCACACTGTACACCTTACATGCTTCTCCCCGCCCGCTTTAGCGGGCAGAAGGGAAGCAGCCCATTTCCTCGCAAAGTTCCGTCCGATTGTTGCTACGCTAGGATTACTATAGTAATCCTAGCGTAACGGCTGGAGGGTGCATGTAAGTCACCTGACATTATTAAATCTGAATCTGGTCCCTAGTCGGAATGTCTTTACATAATGGAGTTTTTATTGGCTTTAAAGATTTGTTGTATTTTACGTTTTATGACACTCTAGAACACTAGTAAATATGCTTGGCACTGGCATAAACATCTAAAGCTTTCATAAAATTGAGCAATTTTATGATAAAAATAGGAGAATTGGATGGGACCAATGGCTCCTATCTGCCATCATGTTTTTTTAGATATATACCATTGTTTGTATTCTGTAACCATACAGCATTGTAATATGTAACATACAAAAGTGTCACTAATATGTAAATAAATAAATTTGGTTTTTGGATTATTTTAAGTTCTTTTCATTTTTGAAGCAGTGTAAAATTCATGTTAGAATCCTTATTAAAATGTTATGCTTATTTAGAAGTACATGAAATAGATAACTTAATGGCAAGATTCCATTTCTTTCAATACAGGAGATGGAAGTGGTCATTTGAGTATTCATACAACTGGAGGTGAAGGACTTCACGAGGATCATTCTCAAATGGAGGAGGGCGAGACCAGCCCAGACCCACAGCCGCAGCCTGGGCGGAGAATGCGCAGGGAGGCCTGCACTTGTCCTTACTGTAAAGATAGCGAAGGAAGGTATGTATTAGTATGTGGTGTCACTTTATGATCACTTTCTGGTATCTTGTGATTTATGTGCTGTCATAATTAATGGTGGCTTTAGTCCATGTCAAAATTCTTCATCCAATGTTCGTGTGTCACCATTGCCATTTTTATAGCTGGGTATTTAAGGACTGCATAAATAGAAGGATGGAGTTAGTCTTGGTAAACGGCAAACCATTGTAGATACAGCACTGAGTCCTGCTACAGCAACTGAAGTAGCCGCTAAAGCCTTGTGTGTCTTGGAACAGACTGTCGCTGATAAGTTGAAGTACAGTGGTCTGTGTAAAGCATTTCTTCAAAATAGAAAGGCCGTTCAACCAGACCATTATCGGCCTTCTAGGCCTAGGAGTTTACATCAGTCAAACTTATGTTAGTCTACACATCAGATAAAGATTACAGACCGAACGGTAAAGCTTCAGCAGACGCAAAATTTGATAGAAAGGTGCTCAGTGCAGAAATATTGTACGTTTTATAACGATTGTACATCTTTCACCTTTTTTGCATTTTATTCCTTACATTGACCCGCCCAGTGAATGAACTGCTGGGGTATGGCCCATTGTTAATGCTGTATGGATGATGGAGCACACACAAGCATGGGTGCAGATTTATTGTTAGTTTGATGTATAATTATTATTAATTTGCATACCAATAAATTCAACTTAAGTCCCTTTAGTATTTCATATGAAGTATTCCAGCATAACAAGATAAAAAGATCATATTGGCAGATATGGAGACCATGCAATGTCCATTTGTGGATGGATAGGCAATATTAATAGCTTTTTCGCCATGTCTGTAAATTAGCACAATGCATATCAGTGCAAAATGTAAAATGATGTCCATAAATATCCTTAGAAGTAGCTCTCCACACATTGCTCCCTGACAGCTGTTTCATAGAAAATGCGCTCCTTTCTCAAGGGATATATCAATATGATCTTTTTATCCTGTTATGCTGAATCCTGTTATGCTGAAGTACGTCATATGAAGAAGAAGAAGTGGCTTAATTTGAATTTATTGTGTGCGGGTTTTTACATCAAGGGACCCTTGAGACAAAAAAAAC
>WWET01001347.1:299962-311612 GCA_011038615.1 Limnodynastes dumerilii | reverse complement strand
AGAATCACAAGTGATATAATGAGCAGCACCTGTGGAGCTTTTAAAATGTGACAGTTAGTAATGAACACACCTGTGCTCCAGCAGTGACACCTGGAAAACATGCACTGTTAGTGGTCCCTGAGGACTGAGGTTGGGGAACACTGCAGTAAGGGATCCATAGATATTCATTTACAAATAGAAAATTACACGTTTGGTGCAGATATGGCAGTTATTACAGCAATGACAAATTAATCAGTGTTTTAGACATCATTGAAAAGAAAGAAAAAAAATAACTTTAACAACCTTTAACACTTAAAATGACTCAAAGGCTTAGTTGTAACAGAACATTAGTATGTTGTTCTCATTTGATAATTTAAGACTCGACTGCTCATTTCAATTTGTTACTGCCTCATAAATATGCATGCCATTTTATACCTCCCCCTTCTGTTACTTCCCTTTCCACGCATTATATTTTATACAAACCCTTCAGTTACATTCTTCATTGCACACGACATTATACCACTATCTCTTTCAGTTACATCTTCTCTACATTTATTATACCCTCTACCCCCATTAGTTACATACCTTCCAACATTATATGTTATACCCCATTCAGTTACATGTCTCATTCCCTTTACATATTACACCCCCTCCCCTTCAATTACATGTTCTATCCCATGTTACAAGTTATATTCCACCTACAATTGCTACCCTTGCCACATACTACATATTATACCTCATTGCACCCCCCTCTCCACATTACAATCTCCATTTTTACCTCTATCTCTACTTACCTGCTTCAGTATAGCACAGCCTCCTCCACATCATGGCTCTTCCTTCTCTGAAACTGCAAGCAGGAAGCTCCATCCCCTCTGCTGCTGAATGCAGAGTCTGATCTGCTGATCCTGCCTGCAAGAAATGCAGCTGCTGGCAGAAGCAGTTTTACTCTCTTCTGCCTGCACAGTCACCTGTATAGGTAAAATTATTATAGTGGAAAACACAGAAAACAAGCAGGGGTGGTGTTCATATACCACAGGGTGTCTTCATCTTTTCCTACAAGTTTTTTTTTTTAACTGCAAATATTTATTGGTCCAATTTTCTCACATAACTGCATCAATAATCCTTGTAATTTTAGATTGTATCCTTATTGTATTTATATTAAAATCTATTTCCAAATATTGAGGATAAAAGCTATTGTTTACCACAGTTAGACAAAATTAGAATCCAGAATTAACACCATGATATTAGTATATTAGAATACAATTTTAAAAAGATTGCATGTTGTATCCATATATTTCTTTATCAATCCAATATTCTAAAACTTGGGAGTTTCACCTCATTCCTGCCTATTTTAAGACTTTGGGAAACAGTAGGTTTCGATAAGTATTCAAAAAAAAGCTTCTGTTATAGTATTATAACAAGCATGAAATAATTCTTAGATAATATTTGCTGTTCTCGGTTTGTTTTCCCCATTGGACTCATGGGTGGAACCACTTATAGATCTTTGCATGTCTGAGAGGGTGGTTATCTACAAAGGCAGGCCTGTGTGCACAGACATTCATCTTGATACAAGACACAGGAGTAGAAGTATTTAAGTAGTACTGTTATCCAGTGATATGTTTTAAGATATTTTCAGTGTCTTATAATTTTAACTGTATTTTTGCCTCTTAGGAGTACAAGTGATCCAGGGAAAAAGAAGCAACATATTTGCCACATCCCAGGCTGTGGTAAAGTGTATGGAAAGACATCCCACCTGCGAGCTCACTTACGTTGGCACACTGGAGAAAGGCCTTTTGTTTGTACCTGGGTGTTTTGTGGAAAACGTTTTACAAGGAGTGATGAGCTGCAGCGGCACAAGCGTACCCACACTGGTGAGTTATGCTTTTGTATAATATATATGTAACATAGAACAGTGTGTGTGTATAGATAGAAATCTCACACACATGCTGCTCAGTCTCTTGTGTGGATTTTAACATAATCCAATCTGTAAACTAAATGTTATGCAAAACAGAATTATACGGATAGCGCCATCAAAGACATTTGAGACATGCAGATCAAGAACAGTGCAAGAGTACAGAGAATGACGGGCCCAGAAGGATAAACAATAACTAATAAGTGCCGTACACACAATATAATACATTTGTTGCAGAGATGCATTTGCCATGGGGCAACACAACTCAGTTACTTAATAACAATCAACTGACAGCAAGTGTAACAGCATTGGTTTTAGAGTGTGTAGTAGCTTAGAACATGTCTCATAAGATCAAATAAGTAGACTGCAAGCCCAGAAAACATTTAGTTGCAGGGAGCACAAAGGAGGGGTGGCAAGGGGCAAAGCCCCAGAGCCTCAAACAACTCTACTGGGGCGCCACGGGCTAATTCCTGTAAGTTTGTAGGGTTGTTCAGGGAGTGAACAAAGTGTAGCCAAGGGGACCATATTTTGTATCAGTTTGGCAGGGTATTCCTACCCGTATGAAAAAATGTATTTTGGCTCACAGTTGTATTGACTTAATAGGTCAATTCAAGGCCGTAACAAGCAATATTCTTGTAGTAATAACTTTTGCAATGCTGGTGAGAGCAAAAATACTTGTACGTGGACACATCCAGGGAGTTCTATAAAGTGAGGCCAAAGAGAGCAGGACCAAAAGCTACAGTGTAGACATAACTGTATTCCATACTACCTTCCAAAGTGCAGGACCACAGTATATGCCAGAAATGATTCTCCCCGTCGAAGCTAATCAAGCGAAATGCGCGTAGAAGGATGGCTTCTTTATGTCGGCAGGTTTAGCCACGGAGAATACCTGCCGCCCACGTGTACTACAGACACCGGTGAACGTTCTCCTCAGGCACTTTAGCGCAGGGAGGGCTAGATCCTGGCCTGGAAAGGTGAAGTACGTCCGTGAGGACGTTAGGGGTCACCAGGGCTAGTCCTCTGTCTACAGATTAGGTTTGCCTGTGCTGCTGGGCATTGGGAATTGCTTTCACCACGGAGTGTTCAGACGCCATATTGGTGATAAGTATACTGACATACTATGTTGCATATTTTGCCTGAGATTACTTGCAATTGTATCTATATACCTCTATTGGCCAACATTTTGTGTATATGTGGGATGTTTTCGCTGTTTTAATGTTTGATAATAAAGATAAAATTTTATTGGGCTAATAAGGTTACATTGTTGCATTATTTGACAACGTAGATATGTGCACAGAAGTTAGTGCTTTAAGAGTCTCTTTGACTTCTTAAACTTCTCTTTATATATGCCAGAAATGAGCTGTGAAAACTTTGTGCCCCTAAAAGCATTAAAAATATTTTAATAAGGTTGTTAAAGGGGCCATAGTCCAGCATTACCAATAACTTTCTAACAAGCACAGAGAGGGGTTGTCACTTATATCTGTGTTCCCTTTTTTAAGGGTTCTAACTCCAAGGGCCAGATTTACTAAACTGCGGGTTTGGAAAAGTGGAGATGTTGCCCATAGCAACCAATGAGATTTTAGCTGAACTCTAGTATGTAAAAAGTGAGTGAGAATCTGATTGGTTGCTATGGGCAACATCTCTACTTTCAAACCCGCAGCTTAGTAAATCTGGCCCCAACTGTTGTAAATTCTAGTAGTGTGAAAGGTTTCTCAGGAAAATATTAGTCTTTACACTTTATTACCGGTCACTGCAGTAATACATCAGTTTGTCAATTAAAATTCATGCTTCAAAAAAAAAAAAAGCTGCATAACTTTGCTTTAGAAGTTACATTACTGCGTTTGTCTTAAGGTTATGTTTCACCAGCCTGTCACCATTCCGGTTTTTCATTAATTAATGGAATATGTGAACATGCTTCTGCATACAACCTTTTTATTTTTTTATTTGTATGGGATAAAATTGAACACCACTTTTGCTATTGCTCGTACAAGCCGTATGTCTTAATTTATCTTGTTTGTATTTGGACAAAAATAGTTTTTAATGTATAAAAATTGAATGTCGCATAACATACATGTCTGTGTTTTTGAAGGTGAGAAGAAGTTTATGTGTCCTGAATGTCCAAAGCGCTTTATGAGGAGTGATCACTTATCCAAGCACATAAAGACACATCAGAATAAGAAAGGTCAGACCGGACCTATTGCCATGACTACAGTGCCAATGGATACTGGTGCAGGCTCTGACGGCAGCACAGCTTCCACTCCTACCCCTCAGACCCTGATCACCACCAACATGGTTGCAATGGAAGCCATATCACCTGAAGGCATCGCTCGGCTGGCAAGCAGTGGCATAAATGTCATGCAAGTGGCAGACCTACAAGCCATCAATATTAGTGGCAACGGCTACTGAGAGCCATTGTGCAGGCAGGACTGTAAATAGTGAGAAAATGTGTTTGGGTATAAGGGATGGGCTAAAATGTTTAATGATGGGTCCAAAAGGATGTTCATGGAGTGTATCTGAAAGTTGTGCCAATGTATCTTCCCACCATTATCAGGGGAAGTCTGAAGCTCTGTAGTGATTTTTTTTTTTCTTTAACCTCCTCTGATTAACTATATAGTACAGCTATCAACTGTGCTTCCTATTTGTGAGGAATCCATGTATTTGATTAATGGAAGGCTTCTATGTATTTAAACCTTAACCAGTTTGTGGCAGGGCAGACTTAAATGCTTTAGCAGTTTTCTATAATGTAAAGGTTCACCTTGTTCTCTATGCCTCTGACCATCCGCAGATGTTGAAAGCCTCTTAGTCGATTAGCCTGTTGGGGTGAAGGTTGTAAAGAAGTTTGCCAGGACTTATCTATTGTTTTTTTTATATATATACATATAAATATATTATAAATAATTCTATTTTTCTTATTTTTTGTTTTTCAAACACAAAGGAAAATTTATGGTACATCAGTAGCCGTCAAAGCTTTGATAATTCTTATCAATGCAATACATGTTTAACAAGATATGCTTTATATAGAGAGAGAATATTAAAAACAATGTAGAAAAATAAAATGCCATAAAAAATCTAATGTAATAACAAGTGCTTAGACCAAAATGTATTCCGGTCACTCTGCATAGCCTTATCTTGCTAGTTTACTGTTTTATAGTTTTTGGGGGTAATTTTTATCTGTGCTTTCTCATTACACAATCCTGGAAGTCTTCATAACTTATTGTACTTGCATCTGTCTGGCTTACCATCACTACAGGCCGAATCTGATCGTGTTCACACTGTCTGGATAAATGATCACAATTTGTTTGTGTTGATAAAATGATTATTAGCCAGTTGACCACCAGCTATGTTTTGTCAGATGTTAGCAGATGGTAGCTGCTGATTTGTTAAGCATAAGACTGGACTGCCAATCAGCCAATAGATCCTGCTTTGCCTCTGATTACAGGGAGTCATGTTAATAAGCAATAAAATCCTATTGACAGCTGTGCAGCCTGTTAGCAGATTGAAAAGGTGCAGTAACTCAAACAATTGTTATGCTTGGTAATAATGCACTTGTGGGTATACTGCCTGCTTTTCTTCTGGTTTAGATTTTTGTCAGTTTAGAGGACTGATTAAAAGGCAGCATTGGTTTTGTGCTACAGTCTTTATTGGGTATAATTGTACTTGGTTTTGTCTGTGTTACGAGCTCTAGTTTCGGATGTTAAATAGTTTAGATTGGCATAATGAGTGTGATTTGCAAACGCTAAGATTAGTCATCTCTCCCCACCCCTTTCATCCATACATTTTGTAACTGTCAGAGAGAGACTTTTATCAATTTTCTCATGTAAATATACATATCTTTTTATTTTGGAAAATGTATTCGGTGGACTTTCTACCTACATATTTTTATATATTCAAATATAGCCTACTCAAAAGAAATGTATTTTTATACAGTCATCTACCACCATCTATTATCATTCTGTTTCGATTACAGAAAGGTTTGCTGGTATAATTAGAACATGCTGTAAATACAGTTTTGCAGGTATTACATCAATGGTTTTTTTTTCTCTTCTGAATGACTGTGCCTTAAGCTGTGGCTAAACCATATATGATTTCTATCAGAGTAAATGTATTTTATAGCCAAAAGCTGGAATAGATGAAACCTATGCACTGAAACTTGAATGATAGATTAATAGTGATTCCTCTTAGGATAAATATCTCCCATTTATTATATGTGTATTCTGTAGCCTACATCATTTTCATTATTGAAACTCAATAATGAAACTGCAAGTAGATTTCTCTTTAACACATTTTGTGATTTCTCAAAAATATCAAACCTAAAGTAATCATAAATAATCTGCAGCTCTTGGCTTCCAATAGGGGCTCAAATTTAGTTTCTGTGTGGCCAGTTCAAGTTCACAAATGATTTATAAAAGCGATTTGTTTTTGTTTTTTAAGCCCCTCCAACTCACCTTGTTCAATGTTCCTCAAGCCTTTTAGGAATGTTATTGCCATGGTGGCCAATTTACTTCTGTAATATTCTCTCTCCAATTTGCCCCTTAATTGTAAATTTTTAACTATAAAATTATCTCCACACTTAAAAGTGAAATAATGCTGTACGTAACTTTGCCGGCAAGTCTTCAGCACCAGGTCGTGAGTCTTAGTTCTTCACATTTGGATGCTTGGAAGAGGAACCAACCCATTAAGGATAAAATACTTTCTAGTGCTTGGTAGAACATATTGTGGAAATCCGTTTTAAAGCTTCTTTGACAATAGGCTGCATTCTCCTGAATATTGAAGTTGCCTCCAGAAAATGACACGAGTTGGCCAGCTCAGCACACCAATCTTTAAGTGACACCACATTATTATATTTATTATACAGATGGATATCCAACACATTAGAGAAGTTCAATGGTCGATTTTATAAATGTGGCAAGAAACTGAGCCTGGATTTGTAAATATAGAGTTGTTTTACAGTTTTGTTGTGGCAATTCTGTTAACATGTTTATAAAGTTTTAATACATCAACGTGCCACTGATGAGGAGGCTTAGACCGTGAATTAAAAGGGGGCATAAATAAAGAGCAGGGATTTACTAATAAAGCCGTAAATTTAACAAGAGTTGTGTTTTTATATGAATGTTCAATGTTATGTATCTCAAAATGATAAGGTTTTGGTTTATGCCTTGTTTTCTGCATGTTATAAAATGTGTAGCTGCTAAAAGAACAGTGTTGTATTATTCCAGTCTGGAGAAAGTGATTGTATACAATGTATTACCTTACTCGTAACGTGGTGCTAGCTGGTACATGTACTTTAGCAGCCACTGTTTGGGGGTTTGTTTTCTGGTATACAGATAATAGAAATTAATCCGGAAATATTCAAAAACAAAATGATCTGAGGTAATGCTGTTTTTTGTTTTTTCATTCTAATGATGCCTTTCTGGATGTTTTAGTAATGATCTAACTATTATACATATCTAACGGCCTATATCCAGTACTTTAATGATATTACTGATTCTAGTGCTACCCATTTCAATAGTGTACTGAGGGATGGAGAACAGTGCTAGGGTAAAAGGTGTTGCACGTCCATAAAATGGGAGGGAATACACCTGAAATTCTTGCCTGAAATCTATCTTGTAACTTGCTAGGACATCATGATCCGAATTCCAAATTACCATAAAAACTGTAGATTACACAAGATTTAATGAACTGTACATTGGCCTCTGGGATTTTTGGTTGCTGTAGCTATAAATATTGAGCATGTGTATCGTGTTTTGAGTTCCTCTCACATTTAATTATTACATAAATCTAAGAATAGAGCAGCTTTAAAAATACATATTCTCCATTTATAAAACTGAGAGTGGCCAATAAGTAAAGGGATTGTTTACCCGTTTGTTGTGTGGTCAGAATTATTATTCAGTCCTTGATGGTAAAAATGTTCGTATGTTTATTCAGTCCTTGATGGTAAAAATGTTCGTATGTGTTGACAGAATGTGACATTTGCTTTAACAGAGCTGACGTAAGTAATTATATTCTTGCCCATTTTGTTACTTATTTTGGAGTGACCAATCGCTCCACTGGTGTAAAATCTCTGACCATGCAGCACTACTCTATTGTGCAGCTGATGTATTGAGGGTAGTATAGATTCTCTGCACCATCAGCTTTTTGCAATCTCTGGGAATGTTCAGCAGTGCCTAAATATTTATAACACTGGCAATAACTTAAATCTACACTTTAATACAACAGAAAACTTTTTACCTTTTTGTAGTGTTTTCTTTTTTTGATTATTCTTTTTTTATTTCCTGGTATAATAATGTTGGAAGCATTTTAAAACCATTCTTTTGTACAAAGATGACATTACTGTAGTTTATTACTCATTTGTAAACCCAATTACACTCTTGTTTTTAATAAAGTCTCTAAGAGTTGTATCAAAAACGAAGTGTTGTCTCTTATTTAAAAATTTGAGGCTGATGCATAAATGTTTCCAAAACTTATTAGAAACTTAAGATTTACTAAACTGCAGAAAAGGAAAATTGGAGATGTGTTGCTCATACCAACCAGACTCTAGCTCTCACTTTCCTATTACTAGAGAATGTCCACTAGAATATTACTGGTTGCTATGGACAACATCTCCACTCTTCCTTTTAGGCAGTTTAGTAAATCTAACCCTTAATGTTGCTTCACTCTCTAGTCTTTAAAGGAGTTTGACAATCTGTAATTGATGCCTGAACTTCTAGGTCATTGATCTTAGCCTTTTTTATTATTACGAGTCCAAGCCACCATGCTAAGCAATTGCTAATTCAGAGCCCTAAATGGAAATAACAAAGCTTGACTTAGTCCAAAAATCTAGAGTATAAGAGCCACTTCGTCTATCCAGTCTGCTCCATATTTTTGTTTGTTCTTTAAACTGCACTGACCACAGACCCTATATTATCTCCGAATTAGGTTAAGATTTAGATGATCTATATTTATATTGTTCTACTTTGAAAAAAGAAAGGATTGCTGCACGAAATTTTCTTAATATTGATTGGTAGAATATCATAAATTGTATATGTAAAAAGCAAGATGCATCACGTATTATCTGGGTAGAAAGCAGGAGGGTGCTACTATATGGCCATATATATACCAAGTCAGGTCCCCAAAAAAGAGCGCCATAGTTCTAAGTGCACACCACCTATTTAAAAATTAACTTTTAATAGTAACACTAAAAAAAGTGAAGGAATAAGGACTTATTAAAAAGAGCAATGCGAATATTGTAGCAATAGTAGCGTATATCAGACCAATAAATTGGTTACCATATTAGAAAAAATATTGTGGCAATAGTGAATTGCAGAAAATCTATGTCTATAATGACTAATACACTAATAGGTCCACGGGTGCACCGGAGTGCCTAGTCGCGGGACACCGCCAAGCCTCAAAGCACGTGTGTGAGCAGGGAGTAACGTAAGTATCAATGACAGAACGTTGCCAACCAATCTATCCCTGAACCACAAAACAAAAAATCAAAACAAAAAAAACGCCTCACGGCGGCGCTTCACTCCTAACGGAGCCCTGACTAGCCCTATGAATAAAGTATTGGTAACGGTCTTACCCGTATCAGAGGGGCAGTGAGGACGGGAGCGGCTTGGAGGTGGCCCGCGACAGGAATCCGTGCAGCAACACGTGGATCAGCCGACGCGCGTTTCGCCTGTGGCTGTATCAAGGCTGAAGCGTCAGAGAGCGCGTCTCGTGTTTATACTCCCTGCTGCCAATCATCTTAAAGCTACAGAGTTGCTAAGTAATACAAATAAAAAAAACACAATTTAGCAGAATATTTGGGTATCATTGATTACTGTTACATGTCAAGCCATATATACAATGTAACAAAATCAAATAGTTACAAGAGACCATGCATTGCATAGGAATTAGTAGCTGAGATCTGGAACTCCACATGGATGATGATCGTAAGTGGATTACTGGTTACTGATATAAAATATTATTAGTCTGTGATAGAAAGTTTTGTCTTTTGTTTTTTATATATTTATTTTGAATATTACATCACAGCACCTGATAGTACAGGTTTATTCTAAGGTTAATGATTTAATCCAGATTTTAAAATTGTTGTTTATATCAACCCATATAGCCCTATAAGAAGATCAAACTAAATATGAAAGATAGTATAAGGTTGTGGTGATCTGGTAATAATATGGCAATAATAAAGTCTGGTTGTATAGGGCCATAAATGTCACATAAATTCCAGGCCTATTACATTGCCTATTGGACACAACAGGAGGGGGGTCCAAAACCAGGTATCATAGAAAAGAGGAGAATTCATTTCTATCGTTCAGGCCATATGGGGATATGGTGTTTAAGAGAAATATTAAAGACGCCTCTTTCTGGAGAAGTATTTTACTATCATCCCCCCGTCGATTCTTCCTCTGTAATTTCCATAGCCCAAAGGCAGTGAATCCACTGGTACAGCTGCCATGATCGTCCATAAAATGTTTAGCTACACTAGTTAAAGTCTTAAATTTCCGTGAGTCTGATACAGAGTTACGGATACTGCATAAGTGTTCAGAAATGCGGATTTTAAAGGTTCTTTTAGTTTGGCCCACATATAATTTCTTGCATGGACAGGAGATGCAATAGACGACCCCTACCGTCGTGCAGTTAATATAGCCTTGGATACGGTGTAAATTACCAAATTTGTCAAGGTAGGTTTGGGTCGTTTGCATGTGTTTGCAAAATTTGCATCGTCCACACGGGTAAGAACCCTCTACTGGTGGTTTTTTAGGGGGTTGGGATCTAAAATGACTCTGAACCAAATGATCATTAAGATTATTAGATCTGCGCCAACTCATCTGTATCCGATCACTGCACACATCTTTCAAGTCATCGTCTGTCTGGAGAACAGGTAAATGATGATTAAGAATGTTTTGTATTTCTTTCCACTGATTACAGAACTTGCCCACGAACCTGATTGTTTCGGTAGTGGTTGCACGTTTTTTAGGGTGCAACAGGGTTGACCTATCCAAGTGAACTACTGAATTATAAGCATGTCTGATCTGACGTTTGCTGTACCCTCGTTGCAGTAAGCGGGTACGTAGTTCATTTGCCCGTAACCTAAAGTCCTGGAACGTGGAGAAGTTGCGTTTTGTACGCAAAAACTCCCCTTTGGGGATATTGTGTACAGTGGAAGGTAAGTGGGCGCTGGACCGGTGAAGGATGGTGTTGGTAGCAGTCTTTTTACGGAACATGTCAGTAGCTAAGGTGTTTTCGCAGGTACGTTTAATTATAATGTCCAAGAAATTGACCTGGTCATGGTGGTATTCAAATGTAACAGTAATATTGAGAAGATTAAGATTATTGTTAAGAGTTGAAATAAACTCTATTAGTGCATGTTCAGTACCATTCCAAATTAGAAAGATGTCGTCGATATACCTTGCCCAGAGGACGACGTGGGACTGGAAAGGGTTGAGTTGGTAAACAACCTGTTCCTCCCACCACCCCAAAAACAGGTTGGCGTAAGTGGGGGCACACGCTGTCCCCATCGCCGTCCCCTGGGCCTGGACATAGAACCTGTCATTGAAAACAAAGTAATTTCTGGACAGTACAAACTCTCTTCTTTTTTATGATAACTGGTTCTGGACCCCCTTCCTTCTATGTCTAATAAGCAATGTAGTAGGCCTGAACTCATATGATATTTACGGCCCTATTTTACTAGACCTTATTATTGCCATATTATTGCCAGATCACCACAATTGCATACTATCTCTTATATTTAGTAATATCTCCTTACAGGGCTGTATG
>WWET01001347.1:266041-287783 GCA_011038615.1 Limnodynastes dumerilii | reverse complement strand
GCTTCTGCTGCCCTTACATTTGGGGCAGGTTTAAGTATTGCCCAATTCCATAACAAACTTTCTCCGAGGTGAGAGGTAACCTGAGTGCAACACACTGAGAAGAGCTCTTGATAAGTACTGGCGGTTAAAAGGTGATGCGATTGTGACAATGGACTGTATTCACACTTAAGTATGTGCAGAATCTCTGTGTGTATTGTCTCTCCAATCTCCCCCCAGGATCCCCATCATGTCTTCCTAGCCCCCCAGTACTTCCATCCTATGTCACCAGCCTGCTCCCCTAGTACTCCCTGCCTGACATGCACGTTTTATGGTCCTCTAATGTGTAAGCTGGCCTGTGTGTGGTAAAGTACAGTATACATTGATCCATGCCGGAACTAAATAGTCATTATTTTATTTATTTATTTTTTTACATTAATTATCTGCATTACATATGCATTTAGGGATGTCTTTGCACATATTTTGATCTTTTAATCTTAATATCTATAACTACTACAGCTATCTTGTTGGGATCAATATCATTTTATTCTTACATTCTACATTTTTTTTAACTACAATAGCCTCCTTCTGTCATAAAGAGCAGAAAACATATCTGTAACCACAATACAAAGGAAGCTGAGGCTTAAAGTTAATACCTTAAAGTTAATAACGCTGCCAATCAAGTCTGCATGCGAGCATGTCCGCATCGGAAGCCCATCGATATCAGGAAGTGACAGCCAAACGGCATCAGCAATCATGGCAACCCAAGAAAACAGATGGCACACAAGAGCCATGTTGTCAGTGTCACCCAGGCCTTTCAATACATACTCCATGGGTTGTCTCCAGGTTTCTAATAACCCTCTGATGTCTCCCCAGTTTCCAATAATCCCCCTCATGTCTCCACATCTTCCAATAAACCCCATCATGTCTCTCCAGCTTCCAATAACCCCCTCATGTCTCTTCAGCCTCCCATTAATCCCCCTCATGTCACTCCAGCTTCTAATAATCCCCCTCTGTTTTGTGCGGTGGTTGTGGTCACTGACTACTCTCAGTGTGCAAAGATAGCTGAGTAAGCCAACAAGGATTCTCAATAGTGAATCCCAATTCTGTTGATGGAACTCTGGATGATGAGACATCAGAAATTCATCCCAGGACTTAGGCTTCCAGGTACAAAAGCACTAACCAAATAGTCCTCACACCAGAGCTTAGTTACAGGTACTCCTGGTCTGTAGTCCAGACTCACTCTGGTCAAAAATGGGGCTCCCAGCCTCTTCCTCCTTACAAATGGCCATTGTGTTGCGTGGAGTATAGCTCTCCAGTAAAACCATTCTTTCCCATCCCCAGCACCATTTCAGACAAGGCTCCCCAACACCTCCAAGAAGCCAATAGCCACCAGAAGGTCCACACTAATTAAGTGGAAGTCAGCGCATTTGTCATGTGCAGGCCTCAATATGGTGAGGTAGACTCTGGTGCCAAATATAAAGGCTCTGATGGGAATAGCAATCATGCTTGGTATGGTGTCTCATAGAGATATCTCCAGGGTAATATCCAGATCACCAAAGGATATACTTAGAAGCAGAATTAATTGGGGTCTAAGCTAAGACATGGCCTCCTTGGTGCACCACACACCGGAAGTCCTCCAAATTTTCATGCTGGTAGTTGATCCGACGGTGGGGTGGGATGGAGCTTAAAGCATGTCACATGTTGGGATGGGGGGGTAATGTCACATGTTAAGATGGGGGGTAATTAAATTGTACAGTAAGAGTTAGCCCTTACATGCTATCCTTATTTATGCACCAGCCCATTTTAAATGATGAAGGTGCGCAAATGTTAAGGTAGGATCCAGGTAGGGGAAAGCCAAAAGTGCAAGGGGAGTGTTCTTCCTTCGCACTTATGGTAATTAGGATCACCTGGCGACCCAATATTAGAACTATGAAACTATTGGATCCGGTCCATTGCTGTTCATGGGCCATAATTAGAGATTTGGGGCCGGATTCACATCCCCGTAATTTTTAACATACATGCCTAATTTTATGATTCTAGCTACTGCGCATGCGTAGTAACTATTTACGCTATCTACGTAGCGTTTTGTTACGTAAATTGTGTATATGCGGTCTTTAAAGACCGCATATACGCAATGTACATAACGAAACGCTACGTAGATAGCCAAAAATAATTACTATGCATGCGCAGTAGCTAGAATCGTAACATTAGGCATGTTTGTTAAAAATTACGGGGATGTGAATCCGGCCCTTGAACCCCTTCTACTCCTAAACCCCTTCCTGGATTTTTTTTGCTGCTTAGTACAGAATTTTTATTTATTTTAAATAGAACCTTACATACTCTGAGGCCCAAGGACATGTTTTCAAAGGCTAATGTAACTATGTAACGTTTTATAAAGCACAGATACATGAATATCTGAACAATTGCCAACACCAAGTGTAATAGATATAGTGAAGAAAGAAAAGGCATTCTAGTAGTAAGGAAAATATAAAGAATCAGAAGGCAATCAGAAAAAAAATGATCATTAGAGGTGTCTTTCATACTCCCTGTCTCCAGGCCATGCGTGTGGGGGTTTACTAACAATAGAGACAATTTGGCTGATCCAGAGAAGGAAGTAAGAGCAAGAATAGAAGCAAATCAGCACCTACATGAAATCATGTTAAAATGAGGGGAGGGGAGGAAACAGATTTAAAAAGTGCAAACAGAATGGGTTAAGAGCTGATATTTTAAACATAACTCTAAAATAGAGTTCCAAAATAAAGCTGTTCAGTATTTGTGAGCAGTAAGTAAAGTTAGGCATTTTCCCTGCATACATATTTTTTTTTTATTAATTTTCACCCCTCAAATTGTAACATGGTTTGTCCAGGCACAAATCTGTTACACCTTTTAGTGTAGTTACTTCTACATCTGGATCAGCCCATCTCTGGTTCTTAAGTCATGGGGCCTGAAGGTGGGAAAGTAACTGTAGTGTGGCATAATAAGTTGGGCTGCAGACATTAGCAGGTCACATACTAAAATAAAAAGAAAGTGGATGTGTCAGCGCAGTTCCAGCAGCCAAAGAAAAACCCCCTCCTAGGGATCTACCAATCCCAAATGCAAACAATCATAAAAAAGTGTGGGGGGGAGGGGTTTCTAGGCGCTAGTGGGACCCTTATAGTGCCACCTACTAATCCTATATAGACAAATAACAACACAAAAACCTGATGGGTGTTGGTATAGGAGCAAAAGGACCTGTGTATAGTCCTAGTACCCAGGTGGGGTAAGTCCGTGGTACCAAAGGCAACAAAGTCTTAAATCCAAACAGGAGGTTCCATGGTAGGAGTGTACTCGATGGAAAAAAAGGGGGAGAGAAATAAAGAACAGAGTGGGTAAAAATGTAACAATTTACTTCAAACTCAAAATATCTCAGCAGTACAAAAAAACAACAAAACAACAATGGACCCCAAGAGAGGGCAGGGGCTGGGAGTAAGGATCGATATTACCCCGGGGGGGAGTCCGCCTTCCGTAGAATATATGGAGCCTAGATGGTGGTATGGGCTCCTACGACAGATTTTTTATGATTAGCAGGTCACAACCCCCAATGATAACTTCCATTGGTAACCAGCGGACCATCACTAACCAGCAACACCCACAAACAGAGTACAGCAAGATCCAGAAAGTCAGTCCACAGAAAAGTCATAGATCAACACAGGACTAGACCACGATAAAGGGTGTCCTGGATGACTAACAAGAGCCTGCGTCAGAGACCAGGGTTCCCAAAAGGGAAGCCTTGATGCCCCAATTCAGCCTATTTAGCAACCAGTAGTGAGAATAGAGACTAGGCCAGAAGGCATATATCAGTCAGATGGAATAGACAATTAAAATGCCACAGAAGTCATATGGAATAGACTCACAGAGATAGCTACGCACTGGCAGATGGTTCACAGAGTGAAGCTAAAAACACAGACAGAGCTAGATGGAAAACACCAAAATAGTAGCACTGAGATGGGATACACACCAATAGGAGTTGCTATAAAGGTTCATTAACTAATCTTAAAGTAGTTAATGAACCTTTATAGTGACTTCACTGTACAATTTTGGAGAGCTCCGCCACTCCAAGAAATGTGGGCTAATCTCTCTTCTAACCAACCACTATTTACTGTAAATGACATCATTATAGCCCCACCCCCACTGAGCAGTCATAGTGAGAACTCCTAGAGTACAAAGTTCAAGAATGTAAGGTTTAGATCAGTGGGACTGGATCCAGAGTTTTAAAATAAGAGTAATAAGTTGAAATGTATACAATAAATCACAGCAACATATTCTCCTTGAGTGAAATAATAAAAGTAATTTGATTCCCCCTGAAATTCAACATGGTTTTGTTCCAGTGTGTTTAACTTTTTCCAAACTCTAGATCTGGTCTGTGGTTTTTAAGAGCTAACATGATAAAACCTAAGTGAAAATGATAGAAATGTAGGTTGTTATGTTTCTATGGCAGGATGATGCTGAAGAATATGCTTGTCCTATAATTCTGTAATTTCGTGCCTACTGGATGTATCCCTTCCTCCTTCAGTGTTCCCAGGCAGAATACCACTCCCCCCCATATCCTTGAGATTTGTTTTATCCCCTCAGACCTGCTGAATAGGGTTAGTTTAGAGATCAGTAATGCAAGTAGAGGACAAGTAGAGAGTCTACAGGAATTTGCCATAAGGAAATGAATGTGAAATAAATACTTCACATATATAATACAATCAACTATATTGAAAATAACAGCTATAAATGCATTGGCAACTGGAAAAGACAGGAACACATTTTTTTTTTTGCCTTTATTGACCTCTGCATCTGATAGGAATGTCTCATAAAGGAATGGGGTTCATCAGTCAGTTGATGATTTATTCGATTCTTCTGGCAGGTAAGCAGAATTTATGAAAATGGTTGTATTCAGCAAGTGAACTTTTATATATATAACCTGACTCCAACTCTCCCTCAGATGTCCATTCTAAAGGAATATCCTGTGCAGTGTATGACAACGCCTCTTATCCTGCCGGGTTACCTATGGCTAAATTTGGGGATATAAAAGAACCAGGAAGGATACAATGCAATGATAGCAACTGTTGTATGGGGCTGTGGACTGTCAGCAATGGAGAGATCAAGCCTATTGTGCTAGGTAGGAATGAGCTCCTCTGCATGCAATATATGCATAAAGCTGTGGTATAATAGAATGTGTAATTATGTACCAACTGTGTTAAGGCAGCACACGTTTGAGAATGCTAATTATTGTTATTACACTACAATGATACCGTTTGTAGTTTATATATCATCAATTGAAAGTCGCATTCAAAAGAACATTACATTTGTAGAGTACTGACAAATTACAATGGTGCAATATTCCCCGCTGTCACTAAAGCAAAGTAACAGTGTTGTACAGCATATTGTTTTATGTCTTTTCCTTGAAAGCAACAAATGTTTAATGTCTGAAAGATTATAACTATGGGAATAATGTAATACAGATGTCATAATAATAAATGTATAAATCCCTATATGTTTTAAGTTCTGATGACATTGCTTATAATGGGTAAGTTTTGATGTAATTTCCTAGAATGTGTGATTTGTGATGTCACTGATTATAATGAGTGCGTTCTGCTGTAATTTCTTATAAATGATGTGTTTTGATGCTACTGTTTATAATTGGTGGGTTGTGATACCATTACTTTCAATGGATATGTTCTGCTGCCACGGTTTATATATAATGGGTGAGGTCTCATGTCATTGCTTATAATTGGTGAGTTCTTTTACTATTGCAGGGGTTAGCTCTGATTATGATAGGGTTAAGCAACAGCATAGTTTTTGCTCTAAGGCTGGGTACACACTGAAAAATAGTCCTCCAATTGCACAATCAAAAGGCCATTTTGCCAGATATCTTACCAGCGTATACTGTCCAAAGATGCTCAAAAATCTTTCAAACTTTCAATCTGATCTTTTGGAGCTCCTAATATGCCGGATCAACCATGGAAAGATATCTTATGCTTTTAGCAAATGTGTACTGTATCTGGGGCCATATTGGGAACTGAAAGTGGCCCTGAAAACTCTGTAAGAGGCTACATATGGGCCGGATCAACTCTAGACTGGAAAAAGTAAAAGGGATAATAACAGAATAAAGAACCTTAATAAGAGCAATGATAATAATGTGGGCGGGTTATGTATAGCCAATTAAATATAAGAACAAGTGTTATATAAAAGAGTTACAATTAAATACAACATATACTGAGTAGTATTTCATAATACAATAAATTTAAAGTGACCACAATGCAATACAGATACAATACTTGTGACGGATGTGGGTCCCCGCTTAGAACGGCCCGATTTCGATTGCATATGCAATGAGGAGGCAATGTAATCGATCCACGGAGCACCGAGCTTTCGGTGCTCCGAAAAAGTAATGAAAAAAAAGTCCCCACTTCTTCCCTTAATTCTAACCCTAACCCTCCCCTCTCACTACCCTAACCCTAACCCTCCTTTCCTGGCAGCCTGACCCTAACCCTCCCTTACTTGCAGCCTGGCCCTAACCCTCCATCTCCCGCAGCCTGACCCTAACCCTCCCTCCCCAGCAGCCTGACCCTAACCCTTCCTCCCCTGCAGCCTGACCCTAACCCTCCCTACCACACACAGAGAAGTTACTCACCGTAGATAGCGGCGACAGAGAGATATCGTCAGTGGCATTATTTCCAAAGGTGAATGGGTGAAGTATGCCGAACAGCATACTCACCCATTCTGAAAAAAAAGTAAAAAGTGGTAAGTATTTGAAATAGGGACATTCGAAAAGGAACTTTCGGATGTCTCTATTTCGCAAAAGAAAGACCGGAGAATGCAACCGCCTGTGACCACCACCAAATTCAGAGAGCATCTTAGTGACCACCACCAAATACAGTGAACATCCCATTGACCACCAACCAATTCAAAGAACGTCCTAGTGACCCACACCCACTACTGTCAACATCCTAGTTACTTTTAAACAAAAAAGGGGACCTACTGCTAGACGCCAAAGGTCATCGGCCTCCCGGGATAATTCCCTGTAAGTTCTATGGCAAATCCCCCCGACTGTGTCTATCAGGAGATCTTTGGACAGTACACACTGGTAAGATATCTGGTGAAACAATCTTTTGATTGGAAAGATTATCTGCTGAAAAGCCCTAGTGTGTATACCCTGCTTAATTGAGTCTTTTGACCGGATACTGATTTAGTAGTTAAGGCTGGTTTCCAAACGCTGTGTGCAGAAACGGCCCCTATCTTTTAAGTGCGCAACAAACTTCCAGCACGAATTTGGATCCTCAAGTGGGGCCAGTGTGTAAATATTAGGGTAAAATCCTGCACACAGAAATGTACAAATGTGAGTGGAGTGTTTTCTGAAAAATACGATTGCACGACGATCCTATAGCAGACCTTTGCAGTACCCTTGGAGTAAATTGGAGTACCCCCAAATATTTAAATAATTATAAAATAATTGGTTACTATTTTACTCATTATGGACCGGATCCAGACCTAATACCATTAGCCCACTCACACACGCAAAGAGTGTAAGTGGGTTATATTGTCTGGAGGGCGCATGCAGACCCCAGATGTTACGATCAATTTACGATAGTAACTCCAATCAATTGGAGAGATGGGCGGGGGGGAGATGGTGGCTCGTATTCAGAGTACCGGACATTTAACATATACGTCCGGTGTTTAGTGATTTTTAAGACCGCATTTACGCAATCTACGTAAGAAAAAGATACGTGGATTATGTTAAAAAACGCATACGCAGTAGTAAAATTCGCTAAACACTGGACATATATATTATACGTCCGGTACTCTGAATATGGGCCGGTAATATTAAAGTAGGGGCTGGGTTCAGTACATTCTTCAGTTAAGGCAGGCATATGGCAGCATAACTGCCATAAAGCCCTCACAAGAGAGCAGAGTGGCAAGGGGAGTTCAGTCTCTTCTCTCATGCGTACTGACAGACCCCCGCACGTACGGAAAGCATGTGGGGGTCTGGATCCGGTCCTTAGTGTGATTATTTGAAAATTATATGTCTATTAAGGAATTCTGTACTAACTGTAATTTATAATGGTTAGTTGACATGAATTCAGATCTCCATGGTCGGAATAAATGCTCTCAGGCAAAAGTAGTGTGGCTTAATATTATCAGGTAACTCATGTGTACTTATAAAATTGATATAAGTAAAGTTACAGTAGACAATAATAAATATAATAATAACTGTTTACTGAGCTCTGATCTGGAAACAATTTAAGTCAAAATACATTATGCTCATGCTTTTTGTTCCTCTGTCACAGACATTGCCAATAGTACAGCAAACAGCTAATTTAGCATACACGTTAATGCGTTGTGCCCTGTATTCTCTCATCTACAGGTTGTTTTCCATCACATGCTGTGTGCAGGTCTAAGCTCTGTGTTCCTGTGTACAGACAGGACAAATACCATTGTTTGTGTTCTTCAGACATGTGTAATGCCAACATCAGTCTTTCTCAACACCCCATCCCTCGTGAGTATGTCTGTGTGTGTCAGAAAAGGAACTAGAAAAATGTGTGTCTGTCACACAGGGGGAGATAGAGCTGATGTTTTATGAGGTGAACCAATGTTTTTCAGGTTACATTCTTTTAGGTCATTAAAAACTTGTGACAGGTTTTTTAGTGCATTAATAGGCTGCAATCTCATCACAAAATGGCTGCCTTAAATGTTTGTAACAGAGGAATCATAAATTGTGGGGCAGTGTGGTAACACAATACATTTTCTTACTTTCTGGTTAATACACAGAAAAGTTTTTCCCTGATAGCAATTACTATATCTCTGTTGTAAATCAGGGTTGCCGACTCTCCCAGAACATCCGGGAGACTCCAGGACATACTGCAGATCTCCCGCAGGAGACATGAGGCTGTGGTTTCATGCAATCCACAGGCTCAAGTCCCACCCCCAGCCTAGCATCACTACCATTTATATTGTTACTAAGTACTGGGTGGGACCTAATAACATAATTAACATAATAAACCCCGCCCCTACCTCTTGTAATACTATGGAAACGACCATTGATGATCAGGAGGCGGGGCTTCAGGACACAATTAGCATAAATCTCAACATCAAGCCCTGCCCTGTATCTATCTCTTCCCTCCAGAATCTTCCGAAGCTTTGAAAAGTCAGCAACCCTGTTGTAAATAGAGCATAGTTGCCAATTCTCCTTAAATTTCAGTGGGACTCCCTGAAGAGTGGGTGATCTCTCTGACTACATGAAGTGTTGGGCAATCTCCCTGATGCTGTTTCATTTCTAGAAGTCATTGCAGTATTTTCCTGCATTGAGACCTACTATGGAGATGGCCAATTTCATGGAGGCTGAGGTGTAATTGAAGACTGGCAGATATCTAAAGCTTCTCATTAATCAGGTCTCTCAGTAATCAGCCGCTGTGTTACCTACTTATATATTTTATAAAGTCAGCGGATCTCCTATTCACAGTCTTTACAATAAATACTGAAAGTATCTCTTAATATCTCCTATTTTTATGTACTCCTCACCCCTTTTGTAGCCTGAATATCTGGATTTCCTTCCAATATTAGGACACTTGAGAGGTATGTTGGTCAAAATGGAACCAGTCGGAATACTAGTTGTAAATAGAATGTAAATAGAATGTGTCGTAAATAGAATGTATTAGATGAATTATTCCTAGAATCTGCCTGGTTGGTAACCACACTTCTCCAAAGCCACTAATAGCTACCAAGTTTTGCCATACTGCCTCTCACTCACTCAGGTAATTCAGAGTTCTCTGATCCCCTTTCCCCTTCGCTCTTGGAATATCTTACCAGTCTTTCATTGTGCACCTATTCGCATCAGTTCTCTCGGATCTCCCATCAGCCTCCCTTAGTTCCATCAGAATGCCTCTGAGATACACTACCTAATCAAGTTCTTGATTCTCTATAAGCCACACTATGCTTCTCTAGATTCAGTGCTATGATCCTATATATTCCATACCAGGGCTCAAGTGGGGCAGTATAAGGTGTTGTGCCGTGCCATCAATTCTTCCACCAAGTTAATTGAAAAGTTATTAATCCCCATTAACTTATATTATTTTCTCTATTTCCATTCTGCTACTTCTAAATGTCCATACCACCACTTTTAAATTTCCATAACATGCTTTTCTAAATTCCATTCAATGCTCCCGCATACCCATGTCATGATCCTTTATACTGCATGCCATGGTCCTCTAATTTTAACTAGTGTGGGTGTGGATGCATTAAATATACTCAAATGGGCATTTTTTGCATACTTTTGAACTCTACATGCACAGAAAAGAAGGTGACACAATTGTGGCTCTATGAAACACAAAACTCAGTTGCACCTACCTATGATGAAAGGGAGATTACAGGGAGGGAAGATATGAATAAATATAGCACGTTTACAGTAAGGATGTTCCTGCAAATCAGCCCAATAGACGGTAAAAGCAATATGCACAATTGCCAGTGGCTCCTTTTGCACCAGCTACATTGAATGTCTAATTCAATGATTATGATGATGGCTGAGACAATAAGATCATTGCTTTAAGGTTTAACCGTCTGTAAGATATTTATTTAATTTTATTCTTTAAATTTGATTAAATAGTTATTTTATTTATGACCACACATTATATAAATTTGCTTTGTTCATTCAACAGAACATACTCGCATAAAAAAAGCCAACATTTTCATTACACATAACAGTGGCCTAATCTTGCACTTGCATCTTGATGAGTGGGAGACTTTAACGTCAATGGGCTGGATCCAGACCAACACACGTCTCGCAGACGTGCGTGGTCTTTAGTTATGACAGCGTAGCGGGGAGTGCACGCCCCCTGCACTCCCCGCTCAAGGTAGTAAAATCTGTAGTAAAATTCCTACCTTAAAATTTACGACTTGGTCTGCGGATTTAAGTCCGCAGACCTTGTTGTAATGGGGCTTCCCCCACCCCGCTCCCTAATTTAAATGCCTATCTCCACCTATATGGTGGAGATACCGCAGATGTAAAAAGCTGGCCGGCCCCTTTAACATTACATAGGCCGGCCGGCATGCTAGCGTAGTTAGGATATGCACTTGCACACATCATAGCCGACAGGGGAATTACGCACACAGAGTGCATAATTCCCCTGGCTTCCGTAGCCCATGATCTGGCCCAATGTTCCTGACTGTTATGTGACTGAATGCAAAATAATGCCCATGCATACAGATCCAGAAGCATATTTATGTTCATAACTCAATCTGGCCTTAAAACAAAAAAATAACGCTTTAGCCTGGGTGAGGCCCAAGGTGTGCGCGTTATATGTTACCACAGAAGTGTCACTTTGCAGTGCAAGGGTAGTATGGTATGAGTGGTCTCCAACAATTGATTCCCCTTTAATTACTGATATCCATCCATAGGGGAAACTTGCAGCTACATAACATTTATATAAAAAAAACAGCAAATGTTGGGTAATTGAGTTCCAGAAAGAGTTTGTAATTGATCAGTGTGGTAAACCCTTATGTATTATTATTCTTATTGTTATTATTATTATTATTGCACCAGATTCAGAGTTTGAAAATAAGAGAGGAAAGTTTCTTCTGGGCAAAACCATGTTGATTGCAGGGGAGTCATATTTCTTCGGTTGCAAGCAGTATTAGAGTTGAGAGGTGGCTTTTCCTAGCCCAAGTCTAAATAACAGTGTGATAGTAAAGCTGGTCAGTATGTGTGTGCAGTAAGCAATACAATGATATATCCCTGCATGCAAAGAATACAAATAACTTGACTCCCCCTGAAATCAACATGGTTTTGCCCAGGAGTAACTTTCCTCTCTTATTTTCAATCCCCGAATTTGGTCAAATATTATTAAATTTTTAATATCTGTATAAAAACAGTTGCAGTCTCAGACTGCATGGTGATTTCTTATGTTTTGGGTAGCATCACACTGACTGGGACGTTAATCACTTGGGAAACACAGGTGGTGTTGGGGGAGGAAACATGTTTTTCTGACTGTGTTTCTTATCAACTGAACTAGAGAGATGCTCACACTGGAACCTCTTCTGTGATAGGACGAGAGCTGCGAGGGAGCAACCATGGAATGCAAACTTTTCCAGTAAGGGAATGACTGCAGACTTTAATGTCCAACTGCCAGGGAAAATGTGACGTGTGGGAACAATCAGACCTTCTTTGGCTTTAATATGTCACATTAATGACTGAAAAGTGGGACTTGATGTGCTAGATGTTTGGACAGACTCTTACAGTACTACTATAGTGACAAGCGAGGGCGGCACTGCGTCTTTCTGCTATGAGGCTGACATGATTATGTCACCCCCCCTGCAGAGAAGAACAAAGGAATCCAAATGTAATTAACTAAGTGTAAAATATATGCAAGTGTTTTCTAATCATCAGAAGTTGTCATTTACTTTGTTTTTAAAACTTTTATTAATGCCAGGTCCCCAAGAGTTTTTGACAATATTTTGGCATTTTGAATGTTAATCAGGGTCACCAACTTTCTATTTCTTCCCCCTGGGAAATCTCGGAGAGAAGAAATAGATGCTGGTATGGGGCGGGGCTTAATTATGTAACTTATGCAAATTGTGTCCCAAAGCCCTGTCATCAGGTCCCGCCCAGTCCCTAGTATCATTGGGCCTGATCCAGACCTACACTGTTACATTGAGCGTTCTAAAGCATAGCGTAACAGCAGCTCACTCCCCCCGACACTCCCCCTGCTTAGAGCGTATTTACACTCCCTTACGCCGGCTAAAAGCTACTCTAACTTCAGCCGGTGTAAGGGAGTGTAACTACACTGGAACGCCGGCGTTACTACGATAACGCCGCCCTCCCAGCCTCATTACCCTCCCTCCCCCCGCCTCCCTACACTAACCTGAACGTAGTAACTCTGGGGGACGCCCCCTCCAGCGTTAGCCAATGTTACGCTGCTGGCCGGCGTAGTAACGACGGCCAGCGTAGGCCTGGATCAGGCCCATTAGGAATAGTGGTGTTGATAGACAGGGAGCAGGACTTGAGGCCATGGTTCGCATTAACTCACAGCCTCAAGACCATTACGGGAGCTTTGCAGCTCTCCCAGGAGTCTCCAGGATGTTCAGGAGAGTCAGCAACCCTGAGAAGACAAGCTTCTTTAAGAAAAGATACACAGTAGGGTTTGGTAATTGTTTACTAATTAATATACCTTCTCTAGCTGATACACCCCTGGCTTGCAAAGACACATGTCCTCTGATGGGTTCAAGTGTACCATTTTTTAGCCATACAATGTTGGAGTGTTTGCTTCAGATTTTTTTCTACATCACAGCGCTCAGAGTTTGGCATCATTGAATTATAACTGTCACACAATTTTATTGAAACATTATGTATATGTATAATTTATTTGCCACAAACTAAAATATGGAATACCATAACTCCCAACTATCTCCCTTTTGGAGGAAATGTTCTGATTTGGGGTTTATTATAAAACAGGTGGAGTTTTGAGCAATTATGGTAAGGTGTGGGCAGAAATGGGTATGGTTTGGGTGGAACCAGGACAGTGCTTATTTTGTCTCGTTTTCGACTTATAAAATACCCCAGTAAGCAAAGTGATTTTACATTGCAGCAAAGTCATTAATGGGCTCATTTCAAGCTGTTTCTTTCCACCTATCCCTCTCTTGTGCAGATTAATTTGGAAAGATACAGACATAACTGATATAACAGGCTGTGGATTTATGACATAGGTGTTTTCCAACTGATTTTATTTTCTTCTAATGTGGTCTCCATGCTTTTTTCAGGAAAACACGTGGTTGTATATGGGGTTATCATTTTGATGGTAGTTTGCATCTTTGGAATCATCTTAAGTAAGTTAAAGAAACTTATTGAAAATACACAAAAAAAAGATTCATAGTTTAAATATTCTGATCCTTATCCTTCCTATTTCACCCTTCACCCCTCTCCTTCCATTCCTCATCTTCAATCATTTATGTCCTGTAGTAAGAAAAGTGAAACATTTGATGCTGGTCAAAAAGAAGAACTTGCGGGACCATCATGGACCACTCAGTGGAATAGAGAACAGACCCCCAACTATGCCTGTGGAGGGACTTACTTTGCTCCAGGTTTGCTCTGCATTGATAGGAATAGATATCAAGACATAAGTGACTTGAGGCCAGATTTACTAAGCTGCGGGTTTGGAAAAGTGGAGATGTTGCCTATAGCAACCAATCAGATTCTAGCTCTCACTTTCTTTTTACATACTAGAGAATGTCAGCTAAAAGCTGATTGGTTGCTATGTGTAACATCTCCACTTTTCCAAACCGGCAGCTTAGTAAATCTGGCCCTTGGTGTAATGGCTTCTATGGAATGCTGCAGATTGTATTCCCAGACATTTAAGACTCAACTGCACCTGTAGGGGATCAGACAATAAAAACACAGGCACTGTCTGAGACCCCTTTTTACCATCTTTATTGCTTGCCCAATACATCTTATTCTTCTAAAATGTAATATGACTTGCCAAAAACAAACCATGTAGATATCAAGTATCTGCAGATTCCACTCATTGTGATGAGGCTCTCTAAGGATCCTGAACTAAGAAGGTCACCTGACTTCCGCAACTGCTGGGTGATTGTGCCAGATGTTCCGCATCAGAACTCCTATCATAAGGAACTCAGTTCCATACAGTAGGTTTTTCCGTGTGTGTGGGGGGGATGAGGGGCAATACTAATAATCTGTATGCCTAATGCCCGCCAGAGGATAGGTATGAAGATGAATTTAAGTTGGCGGCTGTAGTAAGATCCACATGGATCTACATTTGGATGGATGTGCAGATCTGTGCAGGGATTTTAAGGCAAGATTCTAGACACGTTAGAGGGGAGTGACATGGGACTTCACTCCACTCTCATGTGTGGATTAAAAGACTTCTGTGCATTTGGCAATTGCATGGAGGTCAGGATTAGGGGCCAGATTTACTAAGCTACGGGTTTGGAAAAGTGGAGATGTTGCCCATAGCATAGAATCTTATTGGTTGCTATGGGCAACATCTCCAATTTTCCAAACCCGCAGCTTAGTAAATCTGGCCCTAGGTCCCAAGTGTGCATCCTACCTAAAATAACCTTTAATGCTAAAGTGATAGTCTTCACAATTGATTAATATATTTCCTGATAAATATCCAATGTAAAAATATCATAACATTTCCCACAAAATACCCCGCACTCTACACAATAAACCCCACAGGTTTAAACTACTAACCACCAATCTGAATAACTAGTCCCACCATTCTAACGTTAATAATAGGCACTCATATTACCTCATTTAATCATGTAACTAGCTCCCACAATTAAATAAAGTGCAAGGAGCTTCACTCCCAGTAGCCATGTTTTCCCGACTCCTATTTTAAGAGTAACTTATCTTTGCCACATATAAAATTTTGAATTGAATACATTTTGCATGTATTTTTATGGCCTATCACATCCCAGTTAAGCTGTCACTCCTAGCTATCTCCAGACCCTCCAACATGACTCATTCCATTAGGTACAATTTTATCTGCTCCTGAGCTTCCAACTGTCACTTATGTGGTTTAAATTAATCAACTATTTTAAAAACTCTTTGCTTCTTCACCAAAGGTGGTTACCATAGTAACTGACAGTTGGAAACTGAGGAGCAGAGTATTTTGTATCTAATGGAATGGGTCATGTTGGAGGGTTTGTATTAGATCAGCATTTGACTGCATCATCTCTAGCAGGGCATAATATATATTACTAACTGGCTTGCAGTAAAGATGGCCTCCTTTGACTGTGCCACATAGAAAGTCACCTAACTGTACAGGACAATACATTCTACTGATGCTGTTTAAATATGGAGATTGCAAGTCATGAGTTCTAGAAACATATGAGATCATTGTCATGTGACCAGTAGCAAAACAATGGTGCATCTTTGTCTTCCCAGGTTCTTCAACAGCAGGATTTAGCAGCACATCTCTGGCTTGGTGCTCTGTATGACAGGGGTGTTATTATAAAATGCTTCCCACCAGCACTGAATAAGCTATACAGCCAAGAGTGGAGAATCCTCAGCCTTCTGACCCCTCTACAACATGAGAACATTGTTTCCTTCCTGGCAGCCGGAACATTTACTGCAGGGATACTGGAACATCATCAGGTTTTAGTCCTTCAGCATTATCCTGAGGTGAGAGATCTAAAGTCAACATAGCTATATATTGTACTGCATCAGATATTTTAATATTGAGTGTAAAAAATGTAGAGTGCAAAGAATTATGGAGCAGATCCAGATTCCGAAACTGGGATTTTCCAAGCAATCGTAAAAGTATTTTTTTCCACTACACATAATTGCATATTTTGCCATGAGGCTAGATTTACTGAACTGCGTAAAAGGAGAAGTGGAGATATTGCCCATAGCAACCAATCATATTGTAGCTGAGATTCTCTAGTATGTGGTAGGAAAATGAAAGCTAGAATCTGATTGTTTGCTATGGGCAATATCTTCACTTTTCCGCAGTTTAGTAAATTTAGCCCATGGAGTAAATTACATAAATACACAGGGTTAGATCTACTAAACAGCAGAAAAGTAAAAGTGGAGATGTTGTCCATAGCAACCAATAAGATTCTAGCTCTCACTTTCATATTACATAATAGAGAATGTCAGCTAGAATCTGATTGGTGCAACATCTCCACTTTCCTTTTCTACAGTTTAGTAAATCTAGCCCCCAGACTTAAGTTTTTCTAACATTAGAATGCTTTACAATGCCCCATAATGCTATACTCTCTACCGGAAGAGCCGGCAAATCTCCCGGAAATCTCGACTTCCTGTCAATCTTGATTGAAATTTCTAGAGTTACTAAGGATAGGCAGGACTTGATGATGTCATCAAGCCCCACCCACCCATGAACCACTAGAGATTACAGTAGTGCTTGTCAGGGGGTGGGGCTTAATGATACAATTTGTATAAAACACTAGTCATTAAGCCCCACCCCATACTGGAATCTATTTCTTCCCTCTGAGATCTCTTGGAGGGAAGAAATTAGGCAACCCTGGTGTGTACACATGTTGTAGGGTAAACACAGTGCAAAAAATACAGCAAAACTTCCAACATACAACTAAGCATCATTCCCTTCACTCTAAAACCACCTTTAATGGGGATATTCAGAAGAGCAGAGTTGGGTCCAATTTTGCAATGATTGAGAAAAGGCTTTGCCCATTTACTGCAATATTATAATATGTCCATCACATACTTTAATTTAAAAAAAAATCATTATAGTAATATTTAAAATAAAACCTTTTATGTGCTTTTTAAAAAAATTTTTTTTTAAATCCTTAGGGCTCTTTGAGATGCTACTTGACTGGCCGTACTACTGATTGGGGTACAGCTTGCCGCTTGGCCATTTCCTTAGCCAGAGGCCTGGCCTTCCTCCATTCCTATGTATTGCGTGATGGTTAGTGAAATTACTTCTTCATTGTCAGTGCAAAAAATTGGATGATAAATGTACATGATCTGTAATTGTAAAGTTCAGGCTTAGTAGATGTAGCCAGAATCCCTTACAGATGAGGGCTTAGTTACGTGATTTGCTGTGAAGGGCATCATTATATGCCATATATTTATGTACAGCAGGGATGGGGAACGTCCAGCCCGTGGACCGGATCCGGCCCGCGAAATCATATGGTCCGACCATCAGACAGATAGATCCAACCCACAGGCAGCCTGTCAGGTACACAGAGCAGCTGATCACAAACCCCATTTTAGCTGCCAGGGTTGCGATCAGCTGCTTTGTGTTCTGCCCGGCAGCTGAGAGTGACTTCCTGCATGGTGACACCAGTGTCACTAGGAAAGAGAAGGAGCAAGAGCGCATGCCGCAGAGGAAGGGAAGACATCTAAGGTAAGTGAAGCAGTGAGGGAATACTGGGAGTGACAATAAAAGGTTAGTATCTCTGTTGGGCGCTGAACAAACTATCTAAAAAAATATAACCTAAAAGCAAACAGGTGAATAATCTCCTAAGGAAGTCTCTCAATAACCTTCTTAAAGGGTGAATAGCTGGTATAGAGGTGTCTTGATTGGAGATCTCAAAACCATCCCATTAATACCAATAAAACAAGAAGAAGAAAGATACAATTAAAAATACAATTTAATCCAAAAGCAATAACTGGTAGCTGAAACTGATGTCAGCATCACAAGTAGTATACAAAAATCACAATGATAAAAATACACATGAAATACCCCTAGAGGATGATAATAATCCCTAGTGGGAATATGGACACCGTCAGCAAAAAATGTCCATACCCGGCATGCTGCAGATGGAAGACAAGAGTCCCGTGGTGACTGTGATGGACGTGAAGTGCCCGGGAAGTGTCCTGATGGAACAGACAGTCGATGGTCGGGATCGTGCAGGAACCAGGGAACGGAGAGTCGTGCTGGGGAGTCCAGGAAGTTACCGTCTGACGCGTTTCGAGGGTCAAAGCCTCTTTCTCAAAGTGGTAACAGGTAAGTGTGATGCCTTGCTATTTAAAGTCCTTGGGCAGCTGAGTTGGAGACTGAGCACCTGTTTGCAATGTGCTCATCAATGGAGGAGCAGTAACTTCGTTAATAAGTGGGTAACAATCCATCGATGACCATCTAAAATCAAGTAACAAAAAATTAAATGGGACCGGATCGGTTAAATAAACAAAAAAAAGTTATTTATCACGTTTCAAGATAAAAACCGTCCCTTTTTAAAGCTGCTTTTCAATGGTGTCTTAACAACACGCGTGTTAATTTTTTGTTACTTGATTTTAGATGGTCATCGATGGATTATTACCCACTTATTAACGAAGTTACTGCTCCATTGATGAGCACATTGCAAACAGGTGCTCAGTCTCCAACTCAGCTGCCCAAGGACTTTAAATAGCAAGGCATCACACTTACCTGTTACCACTTTGAGAAAGAGGCTTTGACCCTCGAAACGCGTCAGACGGTAACTTCCTGGACTCCCCAGCACGACTCTCCATTCCCTGGTTCCTGCACGATCCCGACCATCGACTGTCTGTACCATCAGGACACTTCCCGGGCACTTCACGTCCATCACAGTCACCACGGGACTCTTGTCTTGGGGGGGCAGAGACATGATGGGGATACTGGGGGGCTGGAGAGACATGATGGGCGATACTGGGGCTAATGTTAAGTTGATAATTCTGTATGGCCCTCAAATGATTTTATAAATATCCAAATGGCCCTTGGCAGAAAAAAGGGAGTTCACAGTCTCCCAGACCATCCCTGGAGACTTGATGGTAAGGTAGAATGCAATGTAATACAAAGCTTTGGTTGAAAACATGAATGACAGGAAACAATTGTTTAGAGAACAGTTCATGCAGGTGTCCTTTTTTATCCAAATTTTTATCTTACTTATACTCTGCACTATTGCCTCATTTTACCTTTCCAGATTAAAGGGGAAAAAGTGAACAGGACACATAAAACAAAATAAAACTATTTTTCCAAGGCCACACTACATCACAAGACACAGCTGTGGAGATGAAGAGAAAGCTTTAGATATAGATTCCATGGCAAATATACTGCAAGTGCTGACTGGGAATCATTCACCCACAAACTGTTTACTGTTATCTAGGGTTCTTTTACTTTTTTTTTCAGTTAATAAAAATGCATCTGTCAGCGCATTGTGCTCAGCTGCACTTCCCTATAGTTTATTGCTATTTTGAAGGATCTTTGCTTGAATAAAACAGTATCTTCTCATGTTGAAAGGTTTTTCAGTGAATATAGAATTAAAGAGCCAAGTTTTTTTATAATCTACTAAGGCTCCCTAAAAGAGGCCAAAACCTGTCCATGGGAGAACCTGACACCGCTGAGCAAAGAAATCAAAGTCAATCAACTCAGCATAAGCCTAGAACATTTTAGAGGAGACATCTTTGTCCCATCCTCCTTCTAAAGCCTCAGGGATTATATCACATCCTCTGTCCCTTGCTGTTTTTCTTTAAGAAACATCACTTTGCAAGGTCCAATTATTTTCTACCCTCTTGGGAAAGTAAAATAATTTAGGGTAAAAAGTTACAAAAAAAAAAGAAAACACACCAGAAATAAAGCCTCAAACATTATAAATGAAAAGCACAATAATGTCCGTAACAAAAAAAAACCTGCAATGGTAGGAACATATAAAAAACTAACATACAAATGTCAATCTAAACCAACCAAATGTTTTTTGAATATCATATTTTTTCCGAGGACCTGATCCTAAACTAATACCGTCACCAGACTTCCGCAAGCTGCTTGCAGAAGTCTGGTGATTTTGCGTATGTGCGCGCCAGATGTTCCGCACCAGAACTCCTTACTTACAGAACTAAATTCCCTACGATAGTCCCGTGCAAGCGCCATTACCAGACATCCACATGCCTAATCCCTGCATGAGAGCGGGAATGGGCATACAGATGAAGGTAAGTGGGCGGCGGTAGGCAGACCCGCATGGATCTGCGTTCAAACGTATGCAGATCCATGCTGAGATCTCCGCACATGAGAGGGGTTTCCACTCCCCTCTCACGTGTGGACATATAGACCACAGTGCGTACAGAAAATGCACAGAGGTCTGGATCAGGCCCCAAGTCATTACCTTTACTTTTTACCACCTTTTTATTATTTCAGTATTACTCAGCTTTGCCTACTCCCGAAATTCAGGCAGTTCTCCTGGTATCCCGGGTGAGCCTACAGATCTCCCGCAGGGGGCTCAAGTCCTGCCCCCTGCCTGGCAACAGTAGTATCTTAGCGTTGCTATAGACAGAGAGGGGCTTGATGACGCAAATTGCATCATCATGCTCCACCCACATCCCTAGTAAACCCAGAAAGGGTAATTAATAGTCAAGGGGTGGAGCTTAATGATGCAATTTGAATAAATTGTGTTATTAAGCCCCACCCATTTATGCATCTATGGTTTCCCTCTGGGATCCCCTGGAGGGAAGCTTTAAAAAGTTGGCAACCCTGATGTTACTAAAAGTGTCATGAAGGAACAATACAGAAAAGCAATTGTAGTTTATGAAATAAGTCTATCAAGGGAGGGAAATTAACTAGAAAATGATGTCTGAATTCTTCACCTGGTTTAAGGACCATCTTATAACAATATTTACATTATAATCCATGGTGGTCTCTCTATGATTGAGAAAGAAGTCGGTGCTCTAAAATGACTTGATAGGAGTATTATAAATATTTTTTAGTTAATTGCGTTGGATGTACACCGTGTAAGTATAAGGTATAAGTATAAGGTGTGCATTTCTGTACTGGGTGTATGCATCTATTGCTTACTCATATGAATATCAAGGTTTATGGAGCCCATATGCTTGATGAGGTGGCAGGAAGAGAGCAATTCTAGACAAAGTACAGTAAGGGCGTTTTCACATAACTGTGATCTCATTAGTCATGGACGCACCTGCATATTAGGCTAGTAGAAGGCATATCTCTTGCAGAAACATTAAGTGAGAACTGGTGAGGGTTATGCTACATAGTTATAGTCAGCAGGGCTGACCAGGTAAAAATATATCTACAATGGTAAGATCTAACAAAATACAGACATCTATTTGTACCATTTGAACTACTAAATATTTTCAAAGAGGATTCCCATTCAATTTCTAAAGGGTTTGCACAAATTATTTACAGGTGTTTGATTTCAATTTTTTTTATTTGCATTTATTAATAGTTGCCAAGACACTATTCTCTCTTGTACCACTGACACCTTTGCCCCTGACAAAGTAAGGGACTGGTGCCCCCCCCCCATTACCCATTCACTCCCTGTACTCCCATCAGGT
>WWET01001347.1:198958-245549 GCA_011038615.1 Limnodynastes dumerilii | reverse complement strand
TCTTTCATTACCAGGACAATGGGGTTTATGGTTAATCACTGAATGTATACGATTTCTGTGACTGCAGGGTTAAATGTTTTGCTGGGATATAATGCATTGTAATTTACAGAATTATTTTTTTCTCTTATTCACAGGCCAAGCTGCATATCCACCAAATCCAGGATACCCACCTCCCAATAACCCAGCATACCCTCCAGGTACAGTGCCACCTGGACAGCCTGGTTATCTACCTGGACAGCCTGGTTATCTTCCTGGACAACCTGGATATCCTGCTGGGCAGCCCATTTACCCTCCAGGTCAGCCCGGCTATCCTCCTGGGCAATGTGTCTACCCTCCTGGGCAACCTGGATATCCTGGGCAGCCAGGTTACCCACCACTTTCTGGACCATATCCCCCGGGACAGCTAGTAAATCCCATGATGCCTGGATACCCAATGGATAAAAAAATGAGAAAGAAGATGAAGAAGGCACACAAATCACACAAGCATATGCACGGCAGGGTGAGCATCGCAACATGATTTAGTGGTGAATATTGTGTAACGGAAATATGGTGGGTCAGTGACGGAACTACCAACGACGACAATGGAGGCGTTGCCCTCTGGACACCAGCACCGAAGGGGGCACATCTTTATTGTGTCCTGCAGTCCAGGGCCGCCACTGAGCCTGCAGCCACGGCCTCATTGGATATAGGAGCCACGGATTATTTACAAGTAATCTATGGCTCCTAAGTATGAGCGTCAATGACTGCTATGGAGCCGTGATGCATTGAGCTCCGGGTCTGTCACTCTCCCTCCAGCTTTCAATTGTTGCATTGGAAAATATTGGGAGAAGAACCAATACACTGATTTGTAGCTGTGAACCTCAGAGAGCCTGAGTAGTGCGTAAGTTTTGGTTTCATGCCTACAGGTAGACAGTAATTCATGCTTATCAATAAGTGATATTATATCCTGCAGCAACAGAGAGAAGCTTGATACATAGATTATTATTGCAGAATGTCCTGCTATAACTCCTATTTTTTTTTTTTATTGTGGTGGAAAATTCTATGGATACTATTGCAAACTAGAGCAGCAGCCATTTTGTGGGGTTTCCCCTCACTTCTGGGCCACTTAGCAGTCACCCCTTTTGCTCTCACTGTAATTACGCCACTGGTTTCAGGTAGAACATTTCTGCAGTTCAGATCTGTAGTAAATATATAAGGAGGGGGTAAGCTATGATAACTATTGTCCTAAATTCAGTGCCACCAACAACACTTTTCCATACTACAAGATTGGCACTGCCATCCTACATGAATACCCACTCCAGAAATTGTTGCATTTTAAATGAAGCTGAACTAGTGACCATGGATTGAAAATGCTCTTATAAGATAAGCCGGGTACACACTATAAAAATTCTCAGATTGGCCAAGTAATAGTATGGATTACCTATTTATTTTATTTATCTATTAACAGGTTTTTATATAGCGCCCACAGAGTACGTAGCACTTATACCACTGGACCTATAGGATAGCACAGTGGTGGTCACATGTTCAGTGTTAGGTTTGGGCATTGTGTACACAGTTTCTCTTGCTGTCAAACCATTATGTCAGGCACTGGGGAAGTTGTGCTGTTGTGCACCCATCTTTGGTATAGACTATGTAATGACAGACCATGCTTCAGTATACAGCCTGGTTAAGGTTACTCTTTTATCCTTATGTTCAGGAAGCCTGCTGTGTGACAAAGGCGAGAAATGTCACAAGCAAGTTTGGAAAGGAATCTTGCTCTATGCTTAAGTACATTTTCCAGCTGAGCTTGTTTTCCATGTTTTGTCTGTCCAACAATGTGAACAGATGGTAAAGGTCAGCACACACACAGCAGGTGGCTATTTTTATCTGACCTGAGTCATTGTCCTCTGTGGTGGTTGGGGGTGGCATTGAAGAACAAGAAGGGGGAAAAAAGAGGAGGCTGGGAAGCAGAACATTGTTGGGGGTTTCTAGTGGCCTTTCAGTGTAAGACACGCTTACAAAGTACAGCGCTCTTTGTGAGATATATTGACTCCTAAAGGTGTTTCTAGGCACTCTGACCCCGGGCACACTACCATTGTGCTATGAGGAAGCTTGTACAGAAGAGACTCCTGCATCATGTGCTTTGAGCACTGTGATCACTTCCTAGACTAAGTAGAGGCTTGGAACGAACAAACATGGGAAAATAGTAGCAAAAACATGCAGTGTATCAAGGGAGATTCTTTTTATTCTAAAATGTTAAACCTAGATTTTTATATAAAAAAAAAAATTATAATATTGTAAACAAAAAAAGTGATTATATTGTGCTATTGTTAATGTACTACTCATGGCCTAGATCCAGACCTACGGCTGACAGGAGTCACGCAAGTCATTTGCGTAAGTCCCCTGTGTCGAAACATCTGTGCATGTTGGCGCCAGAAGTACTGACGTACGTAACTAGATTATGTACATTAGTACTTACGCAGGAGGGGTCTGGATCTGGGACCATGTCATTAATGGTGCAGGAGAAGCCAGTAGGTAGTGTGCAAATGTTTAGCAGACCTACTGTATGAACCTTCATTATGGAAAATATTGCTATTGTCCGGACAATCGGCATATATGCTTTTCATTGCAGCTTTTAAAAACTGATTAATTCACACTCTGATTGACCACTATATTAAGTACATATTTCTGGTGCTGGGTACTTTGCCATCAGACCAGCTTCAGATAGGGGACTTGATTCACACTTAACAATTTAGGAAAGTTCCTAAATTTAGGCACGCAAAGATAAATAAGAATGATTCACAGATCCTAAAGAAAAATGCTAACCACACCCCTAGCTTTTTAGGAGTCTTGGGCCGTATGCAGAGCTCCGGGTGCATTTCATATGCGCCCGGAGTTTTCCGATTTCTGCATGAGCAGTAATTTTGTAACGTCGTCTACGTTTCTTGTTGCAACGTAGATTGTGTATACGCGGTCTTAAAGACCGCGTATACGCAATCTACGTTGCAATAAGAAACGTAAATGACGTTATAAAATTACTGCGCATGTGCAGTAGCAGAAATCGGAACACTTCGGGCGCATATGCAATGTGCCCGGAGCTCTGCACACGGCGCCTTATCTCTGGGTGCTTATATTTAGGAACGGATTTATTTCTCAACTATGAATCGTGCGTATATTTAGGATCTTTAATATCCTCATGATTCATAGCTAAGCAAAGAAACACATTCATTGATTCAACTAAGAAGCAGATTGATTTTTTTAGGCTTTCTTTGTTTTATAAAGAAAAAATCATATAAGGGGAGAAGCGCTGTGTGTATATGAGGTATAATTAAAAGAGTTGGTATTAGATCTACTCTAAAAACTCAACTCTAAAAACATCAACTCTAAGAGTGTCATACAGGTTAAATGGTGGTTCCCAAGAAGTAGATGCACTTATATTCTTTCTTAAAAAATTATAGTAGGAGGCTTCTTAATAAATTATCATAGGTACCCACACCATAGATACCTGTGAGAATTTATTAAGACGCCTCCTACTATAATTTTCTATGGACTAATACAAGTGCCTCTACTTCTTTGGAACCACCATTTAGACTTCTAACCATGCGGCACTGTATGTAGTGTTTGGAAAAAAAAACCAAAAAAAAACCCACCAAGCACAATACATACATTAACCCCTAAATTAATCATTTACTAAAGTATGCATGTAAAAAATAAATATTCCCTAACTAACAATGTTCCCTAAATGTGTGCACAAAAGGTTTGTGCACTCACCGTTTGATGTCAGCATCTTGGGAAGCGTTCTGTTCTTCATTGGAGTCTGTGTTCAGCTTGCTTGAAGTGTCCGGTCCGGTTCTCTGGATCTTCTCCTGTTGACATGACGCTGTGAACCTCCTCTTCTTCATCCGGACTGCTTCTAATGACCAATAGGTCACTAGGGAGCAGTGTTTTATATAAGAGATGACGTAACTGACGTAATCTCTTATATAAAACACTGCCCCCTAGTGACCTATTCAAATCGGTACACCAGAGGGGCATGTCCATGAAGAGGGTGTGGTTTGTCCAGTGAAGGGGCTGGATTTAATCTGTTTTTATTTTACACCTCATCATATGAGCTTAGAACTCACAAGAGAGGGTCCTGTCCCTATAGCAGTGCAGTGTAGTAGTCTGTCTCCGCACCTCTGCTATAGTGATCAGATGCTTCAAGACTGGAAGGTGAGTATAGGGGGGAGGGAACTGCTGGGTCAGAATCCGGTACAAGAGCCCTTTTAGCCGGTACAGACCATTAAAAAAAAGGTACTGTACCTATTAAATAGGTGGGTATGCAATCAGGACAGTGGGACAGGGACTGATAAGTGGGAAAGATGGTCGGTATGGTAGTCATCAGAAGTTTAGAATCTGTGCTACTGACATAACTAAATGAATCTATAAATGAGTTTGTGTAGGTGAAGCTGTCTGCATGTTTTAGCAAATATCAAGATTTGTCAGGCAAGGCACCATATTCCCTATTTGTGAATGTACTGGCCTGAGTCTTAGCAGACAAGAAGGCCTGTTGTTGTAGTGCATGCAGATCAAAGTTTCATGTGTTAAGCTCTTCTGTGCACCAGAAGTATGGCATATTTGTTCCTGTTTTCTTCTAATCAACCTGAAGCAGTCTGCCCAGTCTTCATTACCCAGTAAAGTGGCATTTTTGCTCACAGAACTGTCCGTTTATGTTGTGTTGTGTATGTTTTGTGCACCATGCTGTGTTTTGCATAAAATATTCAATATCCCAGGACATTAACAAGTTTCTGAAAATGCAATCTGGCCAACCACTGAGCGTCTTAAACAATGCCTGCATACCTTTATGCATTGCATAATTAGATAATAGATTGGATGTATCTAAAAAATTAGCCACTAAGGGCCATATTCACATCTTAAGAGGCTTCTGCTTCGTAGATGCGTATATTTACGTAATGACCTACTATTCATACGCAATCTACGTGCCAGTTAGGTATGTAGATTAAAGACAGCACGGAGTAGCTTAGTTAGAAAGGGGAGTGTTTAGGTAAGTGGGAGGGGGGGGATTTAGATAAGGGGGGGAGGCAATGTCCATGCGGAGTTTCCTTAAGGAAACTACACACAGTAAGTGCCATAAGGTTACCTGAAAACGGGGGGCAGGTTAGGTGCAGGACTTACTCTTAGGTATGAATAAAGGCCTAAGTGCTTTAAAATAGAAACTCTTAGTTTGCTATTAAAGAATGAAAATGTTAAATTATTAAAATTAACATTAAAATGAATTGTTATAGATTATGCAAGTCTCTAAAGCCATTGACTGATATACATTTCTCCCTTTTTTTTTTTGCAGAGGGGTTCATCATCCTCTTCCTCCTCCAGCGACTAGAATAAAGACATTCTGCTTACTTGAAGATGCTCAGGGTTAATCCCCTGCACTGGGTTGTAGCATGCACAAAGCTTCTTGCAAGATGAGCAGTTTCAAAAGCCAACTGTGTGCTGCAGATAGAAGGGTCTTAAATGTTTTATTGTTATGAATATATACTCTCATCCTGCAGCGTTCTGTGAATATTACACTGCATATGCAGCACTGTGTATTCCTATTACTAATTATTCTAACATAAACACAAGTTACTTCCTTAATCTGCTTCCAATAATAAAATTTAAATTTGCTATATGATTAGTCCTCTGTACATAAATGCAAGCTGTATGCTCTCCAAAAATTGTGTTTTGTTTTTTTTCTAAGGTATATGGATAGTGAACTTTAAAAACATAACAATATTTTGTAACATATAGACAAATTAATATACATACAATAAAATGCTCATTAATAACAATACATTTGATTTTTACAAATTAAATGTAATTTTGCCATATAAATTGCATAATTAGATCATAGCAGAAAGGTTTCACAATAGAGGGGAGTTAAAGAATATCGTATTTTCCTATTCAAGCAAGTTGGCAAAACCTGTATTAGGGTAGACATATCTTAGTGTATTCAATTAAGCAACACTTTAAAATTATAATAATGATGGACTAGAGCCAGACTTTCTTGAAAAGACTTATTTTTATGTGGTCAGATTTATCAATCTGTGCCTGCTATAATGTGATCCGATCAGTGCACAGTTCGCTTGATCCAGACTATCAGCACTTCTAATGTGTTGGCAGTTTGCGCTCGCAAATGGCAGGTATTTAGTATTACAGTGTACACATAGGCCGCAATTCATATGGCCGACCAATCAAGACTTCTGATCTGTCATCATTTTAAGTGCAGTGGATTTACACCTTAAGGTAGGTTCTGGCTGTTAGAAGTCTGCAATGGATTGGAACAGTTACCCACTGATGTGTGGTACGGTGTGGAACCAAAACAATATAATGCATTAGTATTGTTAGTAAACCCCCGCTACAAATATAGAACACTTATGTGCAAGTTAGTGGACCGAATCCATTACCTGGCACGACAGCCGAATTCCAAACGCGAGATGTCTGTCAATGCACATGACAGACACCAGATGTTCTGCAACGGAGATCTGGATATCCATATGACAGGGCAGTGTATCCCCTCCATCTGCCTAAACGTTAAGGTGAGTGGGGGGAGCAATTAAATTATACAGACTGGGTGGGATTAAAGGCTTACGTGTGGATCAGTGGTTGTACGGGGAGCTGATCTGCACATGTGACTTAAGGCTGCCTTATGGCAGTGTAAGCCACCTAAAGTTCGAGGGAGAGTTTATTTAGGCGGACTGCCTGATCTCCATTTTATAGACTATTATCAATTCAAATAAAATACATTTACTTATACTAATAAAGAGTCCACATGCTTTGCTGATGCAATTTATGGCCTGGATTCACACCACCGGATGTATTGCTTATACGTCCGTATTTAACCAATAGTTGCTACTGCCCATGCGAAGTAACCATTTTACGTAATGTACATATCGTTTTGTTACGTAGATTGCGTATATGCGGTCTTTAAGACTACATATACACAATCTACGTAACGAAATGTTACGTAGATTACATAAAATAGTTACCATGCAACTCATTATTTATGATAGACATCAAACCCATCACTTTATATATGAGCTGCCAATGAGATAGAATAACCTTCGCCATCACAAAATTATCATTGTTAATGACTTAAGATATAATTAATGACATCACAAAAGGGGAGACAGAATATCAGCTTATGGGTGATACTATAAAGGATTGTACAATTACTATTCTCAAAATGGTTGATCTCTCAACACTTAACATCTCTGGTAACAACATGAAAGCCACAGGTGTCATTTCCTATGAAATGGAAATAAGTGTCAATCTCAAGGGGCCTGATCCAGAGCTACGAAAATTCGCACGACGGGCGAATGCGTACGTTCGACCGTGCGAATAAACATACACGCCCCTAACACTCCCATAGTAAAGTACCTGCTTACGACGCCTATACCCTACACTGGGTACGACCGTCGGCCGTACGAAAATTCGCACAAAATACGCTGAGCGTACGGGCTTAGCACGCCCATACTGTACAATTTAAATGGCTACCCCCGCCTCCCTGTAGTAAAACGGGCGCCCAGCCGACCATCGTAAAAAAAATACGCCCAGCGAGCGAAAAATACGCTAACAATACGCCCGCTATTCGCTCATGACGCTCAGGCGACCGGAAGCTGTCATACTGGGCATGCGCATTGCAAATTTTTTGCCGAATTTTCGCATACGCTCGTCGTACGCTCGCTTGCGAGCGTTGCTCTGGATCAGGCCCAAAGAGACTAATGTAATTGCCTAATATTAGCTGCACAATATTATTGTCACTAAATAAATTTAGTGACAATCCAATTGCTAATGAAATTTGGCATTACAACCTCATGGGGTAAGAAATGTCACAGCCTGACCTCCTGTACAGTGCACAGACAGCCTTTGTTATCGTACGGGGCATACGCGTTGCGAATTTTTTCTCGAATTTTCGCATACGAAGATCGTACGCTCGCTTGCGGTCGTTGCTCTGGATCAGGCCCAAGGAGTGGTCACATTTAATGTCATAATAAGGATAGTGCAGTGACTGGAATCTTTGATTGACAATTAGTGTAATAACTGCTGACAATTTCATTGCATACTTTCAATGAAGACAGCGAGTCATATCACCCTACGACATGACAATCCTTGACATCACTGTTGATCTCGGATAATATTATATAATAAGTAACTTTTCAGGATGACTAATATGTTATTACAGCTTATTTTTTTTTATTACATTATAAATAGAGTTATTAATGAAATGTGTGACCCTATAAATGGTTGGGGTGGGTCGTTTGTTAAAAAGGTTGCCCGCCATTATTATAAATGATCATTGACATGGCATATATATGAAAGGCATGTTTAATAGTGTTATAAATGTAAAGAAATCTTAGCACTTGCAATTCTTTAAATAGTACAAAAATATCCAAGTGAAATGACACCTCATAATGAAATGTTTACACATGGAGTTGTGAACACCATTTCCTTACTATGAATTTACAAGTAATTATCACTTGAAATATCACGGAGAAGGTCAAAATGAGCTGAAATGTACAATATCACAACATTTGTTTTAAGGTTAATACAATAAAATGACAGTCGCACCAAAAAGTACACAAAAATATCTCACTCTCCACACCTCAGTAATATAATCAATGAAGTCCATAAACTAAACACATCAGCGTGCCTATACAATACTTCATATGAATGCCTTTACTCTGTCCATGTTTTCTGTTCATGTACCAATACATTTAGCAGAAATCTGTGCACTTTTGTGCAAACAGACACGGCAGAAGCAACACAGATTGTGACTGACACTTCCATATATGACCTCATATGTGCAATCTTGCTACTTGTCAATCCTAGTTATTCAGCTTCTATGTTTTATACATAAGGTGCAATTATTATGATTACAAATACTAAATCCAGATCCATTATGTAGACTATAAATTATTCCTATAAAATGGAAACTTTTTCCAAAGGATAATAGTCTGGCACAGAAGTAATTACTTAGGAAGAGAAAAGCATTTTATGTGCTGCCGAATTAATTTTATCAGAAAATCTATTAAAAGGTGTAGGATACTTTACCCAATTGGAATTGGGAAGACATTCTACCGGCACCACCTTTATTTGCTCTTTTTTGGGGAATTTACAGATATGCTTAATCTCCCTTGTCTCTAAAGCGTAGTACACACCTATCCAATTATTAGGTTGATCATACAATTTACAATGACATGGTGTGATATTGCAGTATTGTATATGCTTTCACAACCAAAATCTGTTGATTTTTTATATGAATTTCCTAGAAATCATGATCACCGATGACATGGACCCGTATTCAGAGTACCGGACGTATAATGTATACATCCGGTGTTTAGCGATTTTTACTACTGCGCATGCGTAGTAATTTTTTTAAATGTAATCTACGTATATTTTTCTTACGCAGATTGCATAAATGCGATCTGAAAGATGTTATATGTTATACGTCCGGTACTCTGAATACGAGCCATGATGTCAAATAAATGCAGGCAGTGTGTGCACAGATACTACCTTCCTATGTAGCATAGGCAGATAACTGTACAATGGGCCGTATCCAGACCTACGATGGTACACTGAGCGGTTTACCGCTCACCGTACCATGGCTTTCTTCCCCTGACACTTCCCCTTGCCCCAGCGTATAAACAGTCGCTTACGTTGGCTGAAGGCTACCCTAACTTCAGCGTAAGTGACTGTTAATACGCTGGGACAGCGACGTTGATACGTTAACACCGCCCTCCCAGCCTCATTACCCTCCCTCCCCCGCCTAACTGCCATAACTTAAGTAACGCTGGGAAAATATATGATAAGCCACCAGCCACTTACAAGGCTTCTCTATTTTGGTGCTCCTAACTCTAAAACTGTCAGAGTTCCAACTTTGGGTCATATATCATGTTATTTTTAAATTGAGAGTTCACCCCGGCAGAGACTGTTTCGGAGACTCCCCAAGTCTCCAAAACAGCTACTCTGAGACAGCAACCCCTCTCTGCTGCTATCCCAGACACGCTTTAAAACAAACACACAAATGGAGGTTGCGCAAATCAAATTTTAAGTTAATATGGAGCAGGTGCTAGTAAAGTATGGGGAGTTTACACAGATATTAAAAAGACATCCCAGCGCTCTTGCAATTAACCAGAAACAAACTTTGACATTCTGAACCGTATTCACACCTAAGAAGCAGAAGCTTCTTAGATGTGTATGTTTAGTAAATGACCTACTAGGCATACGTAGTAGGTCTTTTACGCAATCTACGTACCAGTTTGATTCCATCTTAAGAAGGAAACTCCGCACAATTAGATAAGGTAGCCCAGGACTTCCAGTGGGCGTGTCATTGATGGTGGACTCACTTTTAGAGAGCTCATCTGACCCCCGCTATAAAAAGACTTTTAAACCACCTAAACGGGCTCGCAAGTATTCCGGGGGTCTGCGGTGCCTGTGGGTTTGAGGGAGCCGACACGGGATTACTGGGACTTTTCTAGACTTATTTGAGTCAAACTTCATACATGCATCATATTTAGGAGTCCTTACTCTGAATAAAACAGCGCGAAACTCCACCATTGCAGTGCACAGTGGTCTCCTCTATCCCCCATTTGTCTTCAGCCATAAATTGCTTCGTGCTTCTGACCATCCCATTTGAAAGGATCAATTAACTATTATAGTGGTCCAAACTATAAAGTAGATACTACCCTTGCATAATATTAATGCAACCTATATTGTCAGCATTTTGGTGATTCCCCTAATTATTTGTCTACAACCAGAATATCACTGGACATTTTTGGACAAGCTACCCTGGTTGTTCTTACTTCTAATCCAGATATAACAATACAGGTTGGCAGACAAAAAACAAAGTAAAACGATAGGGAGTAAATAAACAATAAGATAAGAGGAGAGGAAAAAAAACCAAACAAATTGCGCTACTTAGTTTGCTACACCTACCTAGACCATAACTCCGCAAGCAGCTTCAAGTGGGCCAACCCTCCAATTGCAAATTGTTTGCTCTGTTCTTACCAAGCCACTTACCAGACATACTGGACAAACGCCAGCAGACCCCAGAGGAGGCTATCAACATGTCTGAATAAGCAGCAACATAATTATCTTACTCACCTAAGCTGCTGACTCTGATATTGGAGGTTCCTGGGGACGTCGCTACACTTATACAGTGCCTGCTTTTCCGATACTGATATTTCAGCATGTCTGAATAGACAGCATCAAAATTCAAGCCGTCCAGAAGGGATCTCGAGGAACTTTGCAAATTTTTCTCTTGACCTGCAGACATAAACTCACCTGACCACGATAAAGGCTCTGGGTCACCCGTGGAACAACACAGGCCGCGGCAACATCTCTTGAACCTACCCAACTGTACTGGAGAGATAAGTACTCCTGATGTGTCATCGCTTACACATACTATATTTGTGGTTGTAATATCAAGACAGAGTATACACTGTTTAGCATTATATAATCTACCAGATAAAAGGTCATTGGCACTTTGCCATACTTAGCTTTTATACATACCGTGTCTGCTGTCCTAGATTGAAGGTCTAAGTCTGTATTACTTTGCAATACTTATCCTAAAGTTTAGAGGTCTATAGATATTGTGTCCTACTTACCTGTATACACACTGCTTTTGCTGTTACCGAATTTATCACAGGAAATACTATCTACTGCAGACCTACTGGTATTTCCATTAGAGTTTATTGTTATGTTAGAATATTAGATGTGAGAACATAGAGCCTGATCCTAATCTACACCACCCACCGTAGTTACGAATCTGTGTGCCCTCGATCTGGCATCCGTAACTACAGCGTAGTTATAGAGGAAGGGGCGGGCAGCTCCGTAACTATGCTGTAGTTATGGAAGGTAGGTGGGGGGAGGGAGGGAAATTAGGAAGGAAGGACTGGGTTAGGGACTTACGAGCATGTGGCTGGCGTAATTATCCACTGTTACGCTGGCTGAAGTTAAGGTAGTGTGTAGTGTGTAATTACGGCGGCCACAGGGGTAGTGCCGGTGGAGTGCACCAGAGCTACGCTGGCTGTACTTACGGACAGCGGCCCTGCCTAGCTCTGGATCAGGCCCATAGTATATAATCACAAGGTGGCCTGACATATCTCCAAATAGTGGTCGTTAATGCCCATCTGGTGACATATCTCTGATACATGCGCCCCTTTCTCTTATCAACACCTCACCTTGGGGATAAGAGAACCACATAGAAAAATCACCTTCTATACATACTGGTGCTCACCCTGATACACCCCCCCCCCCCCCCCTTAACCAATTGAGCAAGGGGATGAAAATATATTTTGTTAATTTTGTAGACACCAAAATGGGCAAATTGAGGAAAACTCAATCCAATGTTTCCCCAATAACTACATCTGAGGTCTCCATCCCCCAGTCCTCAATGGCAGAGACAAATAGAGAACTGTCGCTTCATTTGTTGCCTCTCATGGAACAAAAATTGGTCCCAATGTTCGATTCCCATTTTGAGGCTTTACAAACAAATATAACAGCAGCCATAGCAACCGTGGAAGCTAACACCAAACGCATAGGGGCGCTGGAACAGAGAGTCAGTGACATTGATGACTCTCAAATTGCACTGCAAAATAATGCTCTTTCTCAAATGCAACGTATTAAGGACTTAAAAAATAAAATAGATGACTTGGAAAACAGAAACAGAAGAAATAATATTCGGTTTATAGGTATCCCAGAATCCATCAAAAACTCAGATTTACTCACATATTATTATTGAGTCCTTAGCCCTCCATACCACACTTCAGGGGGTGATTATAGAAAGAAAACATAGATTAGGCCTTGACTGAGTATTTACTTCAGATAGACCTAGAGCAGTGATAGCTCGTTTTTGGAATTACAGGGATAAAGAGGCAGTGCTCAGCCACTCCCCACTCCCCGGAACTCATCTGAGCTAAAAGTTAGAGGCAACAAGATCCTAATATTCCAGGATTTCTCTTCCAATGTGTCGCAAAAACATAGAGCCTTTGCCCCTATTTGTGCAACACTGCATAAACATCACTTTAAATTAATTCTGTCCTTCCCGTCTCACCTAAGAATCACACCTAACGGGCAGACCCATGTATTCGATGATCCTGCCAAGGCTAGGGAGTTTGTATCCCATTTTGATCGGGGAAATGATGGCCACACTAACTAATACCCCCACCAGGCCACCATCCTAAATAATAATTTCAGTATTACCATCTATGTTTCACAAAGTTACCCTTATGGTAGTATATGGTTTAAATAGGTTAATTTTGTTATTATCATCTTAGAACTGTCCCTTTTCAAGGACATTCTCCATGTTCAGGAGGAAAAAATCTGAAATAGTTGGATTTGAAGCAAACTTTTTGTTGTGATGCGTATATTTAATGTTTATCTTATATTTTTGTATTGCATGTTACTTCATGTTTTTTTGGGTCATTTTTACTATTGATGTAAGGCTTGCCACAAACAAATTAGAATCCAAACTTGGTGTATTGGTATAATTAATTTACTTGACACTTTGGAGCGTATTCAGACTTCCATTTTTCACTAAATTTCTGTGCGTATTTTTAGGACCGAATCGATTTTGCACCAACTGCGCATGCGTATTAATAGTGATACGCCGTCTACGTAGAAGATAAGGTTGGAAATGCCTAAGGGACGGAGTTGTGAATCGGGCGGGGAATAATCCAACCCTAAGTGTGGCAGAAATATAGGGACCTAAGGATTAGCATAGAAATGGGCGGGGGGAGGCATTTAGATGAGGCTAAGTGGGCGCGCTTACAGAGTTAGGGCAGGTAATATACGCAACTAATACACATAAGGTCATAAGTTTGTGCGGCTGGTTAGGGCAAGTCAATGCAGGTCTAACTTTAGGTCCGGACGGAGAAAGCAAGGGGAGTGACTATTTTTTTTTGGTGGGTGTAACCTGCTCCGACCTGAGACTTAGTTGCGTATATTTGCTGCCTGATCACCGACGGAAGTCTGAATACGGCCCTTTATGCTCTATGTCACTTTATTTTTTCACACAAACTAGCTATGGCTGACATTAATTTAAACCCCACACCTAGCTCTCTTTTACCTACAATTCCCCCAAGAATTAATCTAGTATCTTGGAATGTGAGTGGGCTTAATCCACCTATCAAAAGACGAAGAGTACTGACGTTCCATAAAACCCTCTCTCCGGCTTTTCTGCAGGAGACACATTGGTCTCAAGCAGATAATACCCTCAAAGGGTTTTGGATAGGAGAGTGCATAACAGCCAACTATATTACTAAAGCTAGGGGAGTGGCGATTTACAAAACATTTACAATATGAACTGCTGAGATCAGTGGTGGATCTACATGGTCATTACTTGTTGTTAGAGATAGTTTTGGGGGGTGAGCGTTTCACCCTACTAAACATACACGCTCCAAATTCCCTTACTCAAGAATTCTTTACTGCTATATCAGATCTTTTGCTGCAGTATGACGCATCCAATCTTGTGGTCGCAGGGGATTTTAACACGATTGACAATCCTGCCATGGACAGATCCCTGTGTGTCCAATCCCATACATTATCGCAACCCAAACATATTCCTTCCCTTAAAAACACACATCACCTTTCCGATTCTTGGTGCATTCACAATCCACCAGACAACTCATACACTTTCTACTCTGCAGTTCATAGGACTTATTCCAGAATTGACCATATACTAATAAGTGATCATTTATTCCCTCGACTCATTTCAACTAATATCCACAATATTGTCATCTAAGATCATGCTTCTTTATCATTGGCTTTTACTCCATCCCAATCTTTCCCCAGAGAACGCATCTGGAGATTCCCATCTTATCTATACAACTCTGAGGAACTTAAACAACACCTTAACTGCAGCTGGCGGATTTACGAATATATATATACGATAATGATCAATAAATAACAAACCCGATCTTATTTTGTGAAACAGCAAAAGCTGTAATACGTGGACATATCATCTCTTTTCAGGGGAAAAAGAAAAAAGAATTAAGGAATAAATATGCCAAGCTATATTCTACAGTCTCAGCTGCCTTCTAAACATACTCTCATAATCCCAATGAGGAGACACAGTACTTATATATCCGCTAGGCAGTTCTAGAAAGCGTAATTAGTCCTGAATGGGCAATTTTGGGTCATATAGATCAAGGTCTCAAGTTGGGTCATATAGATCAAAATCTCAAGTTGCATAAAAAAGAAAAACAAATGATCACCAGCACATGTGAGTTAGGTGCGGATCTGTTAGTTAGGTGCAGCTTGTACAAATTAACCGTGATCCAGGCAGATATACAAATACAAGGCAACGATGTCCAGACAGGTATATAGATGCAAGGTACTGGGGTACAGGCAGAAGGTATGCATATACAAAGTAACGAGAAACAGATACCAGAGAACAGATGGACATATACAACAGTAGACAGACAAGACTCAGGTAAATGAACAAACAAGGCAGACGATAAAGAGGCCAGAGACAACAAGACAAGACAGGCTAATCACAATTAACACATACAGGCTGGAGAAAACAAAATTTAGAAGGTAATCTGCGCAAATATCTAATGCTGCTGAAGGTGTTCTTGTAAGGGGTGTCTCAATTCCCCCAAAAAGAGCAAAACTAGAAAAGAATAAGAAACACTCTCCAAGCGCTAAGATGTCCCTCAGTGGGAAGTGTCAGTTAATTTCAGACCCTGATATGATAAATAGGGAAAGGTGGGAGGGGGGTTTTCACATCGATGATATTGTAGTTTTCTTCCCCTCTCAGGGATGTGCAGGAAAGAGAATAAAATGAAAAAAAATAACACTTTATTAAAAATGGTCCTACACATAAAAACTATACAAAATGGACCAACAGTTCATACCAGGAAAAAGTGGATGAGCGGTAGTGGACTCCCTCTTGATGTTGAATTGCCCGGGCGAGGAGAAGTACAACAACGTCAGCACTGGTCCTGGGAATGAGTGTTGGTCTGTAAACACAGGCGGTGTTTACAGACCAACACTCATTCCCAGGTCATTCAGTTGAAGTTGCACAAGAGTCCGGGCCCTGATGGCCTGACTGGGGAATATTATAAGATCCTACAACAAGAAATGGTACCCTGTCTTATAGACCTGTATCGCCACATTTTACATGAGGGCTCACCCTGCCACTCTTTTCGGGAAGCCTACGCTACTTTAATTTTAAAGCCAAATAAAGATCCAGAAAAGGCGGACTCCTATCGCCCCATTTCTTTAAAAAACATAGATGGCCTCTAGGCTCCAGGCTATTCTTCAGCAATTGCTTACGGAACATCAGCTGGGATTTACCCAGGGTAGACACTCTGTGACGGCTGTAAGGATGGCGATTGTGGCAGTTACACAGTCCCATCTAGTGCAGGGTAGTGGAAACATGTTACTGAGTTTAGATACGCATAAAGTGTTCAATTCGGTCTCGTGGTCCCACTTAATAGAAGTACTTAGGTTTCGTAAATTTGACCCACTATTTGTAAATTTCATAAAATACTTATATACAGAACCAACAACATCCATTTTGATAAACGGAGTGAAAAGCTACCACATCTGCATTGAGAGGGGCACTAGACAGGGCTGTCCCCTGTCCCCCCCTTCTTTTCTATTTATCAATAGATCCTCTGTTAAGGACACTCCAGGAGATGCCTAGATTTCAAGGAGTGCGAATTGGTAGAGCTGAGATTAAATTATCGGCTTTTGCCGATGATGAATTACTGTACATTGGCAATCCCAGGACCTCTTTAAAATCAATCCTAGAATTACTGGAAACATTCGGTGGCATCTCAGGCTTCCGGGTTAATATGACCAAATCTGTGGCATATTTTTTTTTTAAAAAAGGGATCTCGAGACCGGGTGGGGCTAGGTGACTTTCTCTAAATTGGGTCCAAAAAATATATTACATATCTGGTAGTGGACATACCCAAAAATCCTGCCAAGATATATCCATTAAATTTTGGAGAGGCTATAAGGGAACTTACCGCAGAGCTGGAGGGCTGGAGACACCTTTCGCTTTCTTTTTTAGGTAGAGCAAACCTCATCAAGATGGTGTATTTTCCCAAACTTATGTATCTGCTACAATCCTCCTCAAACGCAAGGATTTCTCCTATTAAACATGATCCTTAGGCGATTTATCTGGGTGGGCAAAAGACCGTGCATAGGATTAATTAAATTGCAGCAAACAAAATCAAATGGGGGCATTCATTTTCTCCACTTGGAAAATTATAATTATGCAGCAGTTATACGCCACATCAAAGATTGGTTAGGAGGTCAAAGCATATATACAAACTTAGAGGCAGAAGCGGCCTTTTTAACAGACTTTCGTTTGGTGGGATTCCTACACTGTCATGACCAGGAGATCACTCAGGAGCATAGAGACAACCCCTTACTATGGACTACTAGAAAAACCTGGCACCTCCGTTTGCAATCTAATGATCCTCCTATAGATATGCCAGAATCTTAACCTATGGATGTCTTTTTCCCTGGGCTCCTTATTAATGCCATGTGTTTCTAAATAGATGTATCTGTTTGTCAGCATTGTTTATACATTTCGAAGATATGTGATGACTTAAGAGAAAGATTGAGTTATAATATAAACTCTGTATCTGTTGCATTGTACTTTTATCCTTATGTGGTGTTAAAACCTTATTAACATATAAGATATTATTATTTGTGTGATGTATTTATTAATATCTGAAATGCCTAATAAAAAAAAACCTGCCACCTTTTAAGTCATAAACACTCACTTAATGCTCATAAATCACTGTTTCTCCCATTAGTGGGAAACCCAGATTTTCATGGAGGGGAGGGGCAGGCTCCCCCTTTACGAGATGGGCCAGGGAGGGTATAGCTAGGGTTGGAGATTTGGTAGATACCTCAACTAAGAAACCACTCACATTTACCCAGGCAAAAGAATGGTTCAGATATCTAGAATCACATCCACTACAATTCTTACAGGCTCAACACTATGTGAGTGTAGTGCTGCGCCACCTGACACCGAGAGACATGCACAACCTACTAGATATTCTGTTACGAAACTAGCCTACTACCACGAAGGCTATTTCACGGCACTATAACCTACTACGTGCCCCAATTCAACATTCTGAAATCCAATCAGGGATGTCGCAATGGTTAAGGCACTTTCCTACTTTAACGTGCGAAGACCTGCTGAAATCTATGAAACGGGCTAGTATACCATCTAACCAATACCTGGAGATGTTTGTAAATCTCTATCACAATGCAAACTTGTCTCCGCATAGGAGATTCCTGGCAGGGGTTTCTTCAGATCACACTTGCACCAAATGTCTAGGGCAGGTGGCTGATACTTTTCACTGTGTGCGTGTCCTTTGGTTAGTGGGTTTTGGAGACAAATCAAAAAATACGCAGAGGATAATCTAATAAACCACTTACCTTTAAGCCCTGAATGGGACCTGTTTGGCATTTTGCCACAGAATCAAAGAATACCCCGTAATTGCAAGAAATTGCTGCTTTATATTAGTGCCGCTGCGAAAAAGTCATTACTTCAGATGTGGGTGGAGAGATCCACACCTACATTATCATTATTTAAAGAAAAACTACACAGACTATTTGTGGTGGAGTGGATGGAGACCTTGCTAGACAAGGAAAAAAGGGTCCCTGCCTTTTTTGCCATTTGGGAATATTATATTGATTCTCTCTCACCTTCCATAAAAAATAAAATTACACAATTCAACACACAATGTGGTATGCACTAAGTATTGGTGGAAAATGATCCACCCTTCGTACTAGAGGAAGGCCCTCCTCCGTGATATGATAAAGGGCAACAGGTGCGTGGAGTTCTCTCTCCAATAGTAACTTCTTTTGATACCTAATATACCATAGTAGTGATTGACAATTGTCTCCTTAAAATATGCAACCAAACGGATATTTGTACTTACTGCTAGGTTTTTATTTGTATGAACATACAATGCTTACAATGAACATAATGTATGATTTCTGCCTGGTGTGGCTGAATTCTTGTTTGACCATGTTTGTAACCAGGAAAATTCTGTAATCTATTTGTTATTGAATTTGTCATGTATAATATGTAGTGTCATCAATAAAAAATAATATAAAAAAAATAAATAAAAGAGAATAAAAAGCACCAAAAAAAATCAGATACCTAAATGTCAATAATATTTTTTTTAATTCAAGTTAAAATTTAATTAAAAAGGAAGCTCACAATTTGAATCACTTCTGTCTCAGGTGAGGGCATTGGTTACAGTCATTATATTATATACACTGCCATGTAATAACAAGTATAACATAAGTGATCCATGTTACATTTCACCCACACTTCTTACGCAATTATTACTACTGCAAACCACAACTGCTTACTTTAACGACTGCACCACTGACATGGTAAGGCACATGCGGTCACCTAGGGGACTAAACAATCTTAACTAATTATATGTGCCTTATCCATGCTGATAATGACATATAAAGAAATTAACCCGGCCTGCAGTGTTGCTCCTGCCGGCGCATCTCTTTCCGTGCATCGCACCACGCGCTCTTGACGGCATGCAAATTAGCCCTGAGGGAAGTCTCCGCAGTCTCCAGCAGGTGCACGCAATCTTTTTCCCCATAGTGTCCTGGCTGTTGCTTAGCCGCCAAGACACCATCAAATAAACTTGCCTTACTACCTCTTCTGGGTGTCGGTGTATTTAGATTAGACGGTAATGGCGTCCAGGGCCCTACCCCCATCATCAAGGGATCTAGTGAAGACCAGGCTCCTAGTTAGACTCATCAACCTGGTTCTACGCAACCGTAAGAGTGTCCGTTCCAAATCTCTAGTTGCCATGGCGACCTGCCACCCAGGATTTTTTGAGCCCTGCACTACTGATTGTAGCCATTGTATGGATCCTGGTTTATAATGAAACATCTCTTTCTCTTGGAAAATACTATCATTTAACATGATTTTTTCTGTTATACAAAATAATAATTATTTAAATTATACCAAAAACCTTGACATTAAAAAAAAGTTTACTAGTTTAGCTAACTAGAAACTTTGGGTGAGAATATATTAATCATTAACATGTTCAAGGTTAGCAACCAGTGAAATCTGATTAAATTTTTAACTAAAATAAAATAAATGAATGGCGAGTACTAAATGAAACCCAATGCATGTTGAGTACATTATGAGAAAAATAACTTTTTCCCACAGGGAATCCTAATGGGGTTGATTCAATTCCACATCAGTGGCGCACCCAAGGGGGTTTCTGGTTGCCCAGAAAGCCCCCAGATTGAAAATTGAAGAAATTTTTTTTTTTAAATGTGCAAAAAAGGAAACTTTAGAAAAAGGGGCGTGGCTTCGGGGGAAGGGGCGTGGCCTAGCGGGCATGTGGGGTAGACTGTCATGGAGGATGATGGTCCTGGCCTGTGCTGCAATAGGAAAGCAGGTGAGGATGGTAAATGTGTCACAGCATATTCAACAGTGCTTATACCCTGACACAAGCTCTGGTCCATTGTGTAATGTGCTCCACTAATGCCTTGTATACTGCTATTGGTATTACATCTGTTTATGCAATATAAAATTACTATTTTAATGTGCAAAAGAAGTAAATTATAAATTACTTAAAAATATCAAAAACAGAACTTGTTACAGACAATAACAACGCAACTCCTTAATATAGATTAATTTTATTTGTATTATTTTTAAATCTACATGATAAACTTCCTGCTTTCATAAAGAGCGTTAATGGTCTTAGATATTTTGGCAGTCAGATAGTACGACCATATTATCAGTATTATCATTTTACATATGTTTTTTAACATCATATTAATTAGCTCATTACAATTTTAAACAGTACTTATTTATTTTATTTTTATTATTTTTAAATCTACATGATAAACTTCCTGCTTTCACAAAGAACGTTAATGGACATCTTAGATATTTTGGCAGTCAGATAGTACGACCATATTATCAGTATCATCATTTTACATATTTTTTTTTAACATCATATTAATTAGCTCTTTACAATTTTAAACAGTACTTCAACCTCGGGAGCAAAGCTTGAACGGGGTGAAGCTTATTTGTCACGTTTTCGGGGCTCCAAAATGTTGGGAGATATGCTAATATGCCCTACAAGTATTACACATATTGGAAACCCCCCTTTCAAAATCCTGTGTTTGCCACTGCACGTGATGGCGGAATTAATCTTGAAGTTGGCCTATTTCTGTCTATTATGGTAGCTGAACATCACAGATTTTATCTCACACCTCTGAGGATAGCAAGATAAAATTTGATGTAAATTCACCCAGTATGCTGTTATGGAGGTACATTGCACAGAATTGAATCTATCCCATATATCTGAAACTTTATCCATGGTGACGTGTTTTACACCTCAATATAGTCTAATTTAAACAGTAAGTGTATCACCCTCTTCTCAGTAAAGGAACATTTGTTTCTTAATCTGACATCTTATCTCTCTGCAAACATCCCCTCTGTTAATTATCCTGCTCTACTAATTGCTCAGACACTCCCCCTCCCCTTCTCCTCCAGACAGCTGAATCAGTGACTTATATTTAAACTGTCTATTAAACCCTACATAAGGCTTTGCTTGCCATCGTAAGCATGACATCAAACGCATAGCAGCCTGGAGACTGGAACACAAAGCTCAGTGTCCTTTGCTCCTATTGTCTTCCACTACCCCTTTATAAAAAGCTTAATATAACTACAGTGGCAAAAACAAAAAAAAATCTGACAGTTAGTGAGGCATCAACAACATAATTAAAGTACAGCATCCTTACTAAAGGTAATGACAAGAAAGGTCAGAAACTAAATCTACATGTTAATAGGAAAGCCAAGGCCCTGCAAATTCATACAATGTTGAAGTTATCAAGCAGACTGAATGGATCAAATGCCTTTTATGTGTCATCACATTCTACATTTCTATGAAACCAGATTAAAAAATATACAAAAAAGAATCTGCTTATAGATTCCACCAAATATTTAATAATGTTTTAATAAGATAGCATGTTTAATAGTAATACAAATATAGAGCTAAGGATCAGTATAATCAATAAAGACGACACAGACAGGGTAAAACCAAGTTACAATAGGATTAACCTGGTATTTGTTATTAAGGCGAATCAGCTGAGCGTGTTATATATAGTAGTAGTTGTTCAGAGATTTATCCAGAGTGAGGAGCAACAACAATCAAAGAAAACCATGCTGCAATGGGAGGGGAAAGTTATTCTTTGCATGCAGAGAAAATACCTTTGCATATAGCACACAAACATTGAACAGCTGTTATTATAGTTGAGACAGAAAATGTCAACCCACAAATCTAAATTCTATTTGCATATTTTTCATTTGCCTCCTGCTGCAGATTAATATGGATTTCCAGAGCTCAAATTTGCTGTTATTCTCAAAGCAGCATCGGTTCATGCATGTCGTTGCAATATGGAAACCTCCTATGCAATAACATACAGCCTAATACATGTTGAAGAGCATATTGCATAGAGAACTATAACATATATTTTCCCAAACAGAGCCATCCCTAGAGGGATTTGACCCATGCCCCCCCCCCCAATCACAGCCTCAGTCAGCACATGTGCAAATCAGAAACCGCTCTGCGAATGCACAGAGCAGCATCTAAACTGCACTGGGGAGGGGGCTTGTAGGGTCGGCCCTGTTTACAAGTGATTCTAAGATCTATAGGTTTCTAGACATTTGTATTAGAATTACCATCCTCTAAATTGTCACTTTGCTGCTTTGGGACCTCTTCTAAATGTATTATGTTTACAACATACATGGCAAACTTTATTCTGCTCAGAGGTATTAAAGTACCCTAAAAATCCCCAAAAATATAAGTCTCCAATGTAATAATAAGATTAAAATAAAAATTGCTGAAAATCAGGCAAGTTTAATGCAATTTATAGAATTCATTATCTGTATTGCAAATCGTGGTAAAATAGCTATTTAAATCATTAAAATAGATGGGCTTGTGGAAGTGAGAAGTGCATCTTGCTGCCAACAGCATTTTCTTTATAATGGGAAGGTATATGAATAAATAATATGAATGAGTACAGCTACTATCTACAGAATAACAAAAAAAAACTATTACTGAATGATAATGTTGTTACCCCAAATTCCAGGTAAAAACCACCAACGTTCCATTTTAAGGTAACAACCATTAGGCGTCTTGCCAGCCTGGTGTTGAGACCTGCATCACCCTGATTGTAAAATGTTTGCTCAAGTAACGAGAAACTCTGCTAAAAAACAATCATTTTTACATTGTGTAATTAGTTAGCATTGTGATACACCTCTTTACAGAGCTGTTAAGAGTTACTGTGACATTTATTATCTGATTATTGTATGCATATCTATTAAAAGCATCTGAGACTTTAATGGCTTTCCTGAAGTGTTCACTTTGTCTTTAGTGGACTACAGGCACCAGCCTCAATTGTAAAATGGAAACTTGCAGCTGCACAGGCTCTTTGTATATTGTGCCAATGGAACCTCCTAGCTCCTAAGATAAAAATGGCATACAAATTACAATGATTAAAACGTTCCTAGGTCTGCTGGCACATCTAGATCCTCAAGAGAAGAGGGTAAAAAGACAGTTTAATATGTAAATAAAAAACAAAAAACATTTTGAAATAAGCACTATTTTATTACTCACCTACATCCAGGGCATCCTTAATTATTTGTTAAAAAAATAACCCAAAAATATTCAGCTGTAAACACTACTGAGCATGCTTTTCCACTATGACTTGTGGCTTATGGCAGTAAAGTCGTATTTGTAAAATGAATGGTTCCCAGGACTACCTCAGGTCAGAAGTGTGTAAGCCAATAATGCTGGGTACAGAAAGAGGCAGTTATACCTAGATGTGGAGACCACTACATTATTTATACCTTTATATTTTATTTCTAAGAAAGCAAATATCACATCTATTAAGATAAGGACCAGTCTACAGATTTGGTAAGACAAGTGGCTAACAAAAATATCTTAACCAGATCTACCTTAACATGTAGTTACTTGCAAATCATCTAGATATCCTTTAATGTAGTCCAAAGGGACTCTTTCTTCCAGTCTTTCAAAATCAAATGCAAGCCTACATTTATTTATTTTTACAAATTTAAAAAGCTTCCTGTAGTATAAAAAAATAATAATATAGCTATAATATCTGTTTTAGCATCTGTTTACTTGAAGTGTTTTCTGTGTAGTACTCGTGGAAGCAAGTACAGGGCCGCCGGGTTCATCATCCTGGCGGCTCTGTACTGGCTTCCGCGGCCCCGCGCGGGGCCTTCACTTCCGGACACTGTGCAGTCACATACACATTGCCCGGACTGCTGCGTCCAGGCACTGTGTATGTGTTGAACGGCGCTGTGTTGCCATAGCAACACATACACAGTGCCTGGACGCAGCAGTCCGGGCACTGTGTATGTGACTGCACAGTGTCCTGAAGTGAAGGCCCCTCTCGGGGCCGCGGAAGCCAGTACAGAGCCGCCAGGATGATGAACCCGCCGTCCCTGTACTTGCTTCTGCGGCCCCGCACGGGGCCTTCACTACACAAATACAAGCCTGCTGGCCAGTGGCGCCAGAATTGCAAAAAAATAAAAAAATAAAATTTTAAAAGCAATAGGCGCGGGGCCATAGGCGGCCGCCTATACGGCATATGCCGTGGGCCGCCTCTGACCTGCTGTGATTGCTCCTACACATCACTCTGCCAATTCCCAACTTTTAAGTCACCATTACGAACCGTATTTGTTGAGCCTTGCTGAGGTGCATAAGCATTACTGCATGAAATTTTGGGAAAACTAAAAAACTATTAACTTAGTACATACATATACTAAGTTCATAATGGCAAATAGTGGAACTGCAGGCAGATGGACCAGAAAGAAGACCTATATGTACTTAAAAAATGCAGTCTGTCTCCTTTCCCTGCGTGTGGCTCCCTGGCTACAGATTTGTTTACTATTGCCATAGCAATAGTAAAGAAATCTGTCCAATCAGGTGTCTTTGTGAGGGACCCAGGTTGAAAAACAACCCTGGACCTTTCACATTGCCACCTTACCCATAAGCGACACGGGAAAACCCTTCTTTTTTTCCCTGGTCTGAATCCCGGGTTATTAGACCCGGGTAGCTGAAAGAGGGACATTTCACATCACCCCCAAATACCCGGGTTTTTGGTGGTGATGTGAAAGGGGTTTATACTAACAGAACTGTAAAAAAAACAGTCCAAGGACTGACTGAACAGGTAATCAGCAGGCAGGAGAGATACAATCCCAAATATCAGCCATTGTGTGGCCACCATTTAATGTCCCTGGAGATCAAAGAGTTTTATCAGCCCATTGTGTGTCCTGTATTTCCGGCCAGCAGAAAAGGCAGATGGTGAAAAAGTAGTAGCAAGGAACATTTAGGCACATATTTATTATGCATTCATGGCTCTTCTGAAGCAACCTAATCCATTTAGAAGGTTTTGAAATTTCATAGCTGGATTTTAAGTGCCATTAAAGCAAGCTTATTAGCAGTGGGCAGCTCAGGTTTCAGTGAACATAAGGGCTAATTCTACCAGAGTGATTGCTGCATTCTGTGCTTTTTTGGCCTAGGTTTCTTCAGCTGAAATCGTCAGACTACTGACACAAAGCTTACATTGTGTCCACCTTCCTTAAACAAATTGTTAGATTTATATTCTGTATTACAATTGTCTTTTAGCTAGGTTCTCAAATGTTTGTATAAAGAATACATTCCATGAATGCCCATCCCTTTGAATATTTATTTGATGAATCTAAATAAATGAGTTTTTATTGGGTCAGGACATAGAAGTCCAGTAGATTCAAAATTCCCCTTTAACCTTCAACAAGAGGAGTACTGTCATATTTAAAATTGCCCATCCTACTCATTGATGGGACATCAAAAGATTGTGTCCTGTTATATTCTATTATGAGATGAGGCAATTATGGCTATTTTTAATTTTAAAATAATGAAAAGCTATATTGGCTATAAACCTGAGCGATTTGGTACAGTTTATCTTCAAGTGATTGCATACATTAAGCAATATTTCTGTATTGTTTAAGAGAAGAGAGTAATAAACAAAGGCAACACAAGGCCAACAAAGGTTTTCTGTTTTGTGTTTATAAAGCTATCTTCACCATCAATTATGGTGCGTGCACAGTTTATTGTAACATCTAAACATCTCTTTTTACATTTTATAAAATCATGAAGGATGGGAGGGTCATAACAAGTGCCTGTTACCACAAATATACTACAAAAAAAATCTCATTAATTTAAGTGATAAAAAAGTATATTGATACAATATATTAAAATATATTTTTTCAGTATTCCTGATGAAAGTTGTTTCATGCAAAGTAGTTAATGTATATATAAACATACTGGCCCAGATTCAGAGTTTTCTTCCGAAACACGCACCTCTGAATTACCTGTACCAAAAAAATTGGCACTAATTTGCAAACCGTAATAACCTGGCAACGGGTTACCATGGCGCAGCCTAAACTAAGTTTAGGCTTTTTTTTTCTTACAAATAAATAAAAATTTTATACATACTAATCCCTCCCACCCATAAATAAAATAAATATATAGAAGCCCTACAGGGCACGCTGATGCTTGTAGTGCTACACCAGCATGCTCATTTGGGTTAATTTTTGCCCCCCCCACAGCTATAAAATGCATTTTAGGGCCATCCCTTAAAAAACCAACCTGCCCTGCTGGGATCCAGTCTTGTAAGCTTTTGATCCTGGGGGGGGGGGGGGGGAGCAGCTTAATCCATTGGGGGACGCTGCAACAGGACATCCCGACACTGACAGTTCTACTGTCACTGGGTCATAGTTATACCCTCAGTCAGTTCCCATTGTGAGCATGCGCAATGCTCATTTTGGCTCTGAATCCGGGCCACGACCTATAATTAAACCTTAATAATTTGTATCCTTTACTTTAAAAGCAACAGAGTGGGAACAACACTTTTCTATTATTGTAAGTGATATTTACACAACATGTTCTAATCTAGCCCTATTGTACCTATAAATGAAAGAAAATAGAGGTAGATTACTGGATAGCTGCACTTTACTATTGGAATTCACCCCTTTCCAGTTTTGGTCACTATTTCAAAAATCTCATCACTTGGTTTCATATAGAGAGGCCACTTTAGAAACATTCCTCTTAAGGCCAGATTTACTAAGCTGCGGGAAGGGAAAAGTGGAGATGTTGCCCATAGATTCTAGCTGACATTTTCTAGTATGTAAAAGGAATGTTAGAGCTAGAATCTGATTGGTTGCTACGGGCAACATCTCCACTTTTTCTTTTCTACAGCTTAGTAAATCTAGCCCAAAGTGTCCTTTTGTATGAGGTTATTGTAAAGGGCGCAAATATGGTATCGGTTTGCTTCATGGAAAGTAAGGAGGAAGTCTAATTCCCAGTAATGGTGAGCATATAGTGGCATACCTGCAAATACATGTAAAAGCAGTTAACTAAAGGGGTAAAAAGTGCCACCAGGGTCAAATTCGAGCTTTAAGGCAGAGATACCTTTATCCCTCCAATGAACAAATACCCTTATCACTCAGCTCTGGGAAAAATGAGGGGTTTCCTCAGAGAGTAGTATGTTTAGTAGGTTGTGATTTGGAGCATTATTTTCCGGTTAGTGTTTAAAGCTAGAAAATTGTCAGCAAAGAGTGCATAAGTGAGAACATGTGAGGTGATATCTAGGGCCCTACAAAGGATTCAAATTGATGAATAATAATGAACAATCTTTTAAAATCTTATAAGACCAGCTATTTCTTTGTAGATGTCTGCCTCAGGTATCCTTAAGAGTTCTGACAATTACTTTTGAGAGACAATGCATCTTTTTCAGCTTGATTCAGAAGACCATCAAAACTCTCAATTTACAAAGTACCCATTTTGTGTTTGCAACACTATTATTTTTAACAGTAAGTGTGCAATCCAAGTCCACTTTGATCCATTGCTTTAACAAAGTTCTTCATAAGATCAAGTTTTATATGGAGTGAAGGTAGATATACGTTATCCAGATCAACAAGTGGTGTCCTGACAAAATTCTTCTTTCTTTGAGCTAGTGATGTTAGCTTTGGCCACTACATCTGACTGTAATGATTTCTCAGGTCCTACTGCCCCACTCAGAAAAAAACCCAAAAACCAACAAAACAAAAAAGAATGGTAATTTAATACACAAAACTGTAGTCCCAGCAAAAGAGAAATGACTTAATTTACCACTGACAGTCCATTTTTATTCTTCATTCATTTTTATGCAGCAAGTTTCATGTTGTTCATGTCAACAGCATGAGCAAGTGGTAATGATGGAAACTTATTGCTATCATGGAGAAGCTAACTTTAGAACAAGGTATGGATCCATAAAACTATGGATAATGCAATATAGAAGAATTAGAGCATTTATAAAACATCTGCAGTGCAATTCAAATGCTAATTTTTCCATGTACCAAAACATTTCTGCTAATATCCTTAACAATTTGAATACCCTTTTATGTGTTCTAAGGATTAAAAACTAAAATAGAACTCCTGGCCAGGGAATGTCCTCAAGCTAAACACTAGACAGAAGCAATTACAAAAGAAAAACTGTTCCACTAACACTGATCTTTGGAACTTGTAATTAAAGTAACGAACATATATCAACCAAAGGACACAGAATTGTCACATATAATATCATATTATGAGCCGATACCCATCCAGCAGCCTCTGGGTAACAAACCGTTAATGTTTACAATGACAGCATAAAAAGACGCCATATTAATACAGCAGAACAGGGGAGGGCAGAGCGCTGACCCACTTTCACATCGCCTCTGACGCCGGAAACGCTCCAGCAGCCATTTTGTCTCGCTCAACGCATCCTCTGTATCAAAGCGCTTCCATCAGCCATCTTAGGCATAGATGGGTTATTTAAAGCGCCGATTTAATTTACTGGAATGACATCAAAACACGACACAAGCACGGTTTCTTCACTAAAATGTGCCGTATTTTGTGTTCTGTCCTGTTACGGAGCTTCGTTAATTAAACGCGTCACAACCCGTCGCCTCCATCTTTGTACACACAATGTAAAAGTGCCGGCGTCACCTGTCAGAGAGTACTAAGATGGCGCTTCTGGCCCTCGCTCTCCGACACTAGTGGGAGAGAAGACGGGAGTCTGCGCGTATGTATTCCTAAGCAATTATTAGCACGACAGGGGTAGAAAGACGCGGAGTTATTCCAAACCACAATGGCCGAATTGGATCGATTTTATTAAGGCTGCAAGCTACACCCATCCGCCATTTCTAAGTGGTGAGGACTTCCGGCAAGGGCGGGTTCATAGCACCCCGCGCCTCCTCTCCCCCTCCCAGACCAGCAGAGGCAGCAGCAGAAGCCGCAGCTCCCGCCAGCCCCTCCCGCCGTCGCCACTCCTCGCCCGCCCGGCTCTCTCCTTCCCTCCCTCCCCGGGGCCCCTTGCCTCCGGATCGCTCCTTCCTCCCCATTCCTCCCTTGTTTTTCCTCCCCTCTCTTCCCTTCCCCGGTCTCTGTCCCGCAAACCTCGCTCTCTCCCGCCCTCCCTCCTCACGGCGGTCCCATCTCGTCCTGTGTAACTCGGAAGGTAAGCTCGGGAGTGTTCCGTGGGGTGCTCACACGTGTCCCGAGATCTAGCGACCGCGCTTAGGCTTTGTTATTGAAATGGAAGGCTAGGCCATGGCTTATTGTAGGGCATGCACCATGTGAGGCGGCCGCGCTGCTAATGGCTGCCTACATTAACCCTTCCTGTCCCGAGGCCGTGTCTCCGCCATGTGACCGCGCTTTAGCTCCTGGTTGCGCAGAGATGCTCGATGCATGCGGTGTTTGCATCGCGATTTACTCTATTAATAGCTTATATTATAAGCTGTCTTCGTATGACCTATAAACACCGCTCTCCTCTCTTGGCCCTTGCTAGCACAATGTAATACTACCATTATGCCCAACCGACATATCTATTCCATAATACACTGGGGGTAGATTTCATGACCTTTATGTGCAACCTCATTCAGTTAGAATTGTGCCCCTCCCTTTGCAGGAATATAAGGCTATGCATAGTTAATGTGTCCCCCCCCACCCCCCAGGAACATGCCTTTTTTATCCTTCATAAATTCGCAATATCTGGAGTCTTGTGGTGTGATGGAAAGATATGTATCCCCAGTCAGGCCTGTCTTCTGCTGTTACTGCATGTTAACTGACTCATTGACTGATCACTTTGTATTCACAGTTGCCCTTAAGGCTTTCTTTGTAATCAGAGGTCAAACCTTTCCATAACTTAGATCTCCATATTGTGCCATCTGGGTTTTTTTGTATAAAGTTTCCTAATTTTGTTACTTTTTGTGGTCTGCAACTCAAAATATTTGAAATTTGACTGCTTGGCGTCTTGTAAATAATTCCTGATTAGTAATGTAAATGCTGAAATATATATTGATCATAGTCTGTACTTTGATACATCCATAAAAATAAAAAATAATTGTTCATAGCTTCAGTAGGGTTTTGTGAAAATAGGGGGGGTGAAACTGGTTAGTGCAGATTAGCAACAATTTGGGATCTAAACTTACCTTCCCAAACTGCTGGTTAGTAACACACTGCTAATTTGTAAGTCTACTTTATTACTTAATATACATGGGGTGCTTTTTTTTTAATTGTATTTCTGTAGAATGTTGGGTGTAGACCATAGGTCTATTGAATTGGCTGCCCTTCCAAGTGACCTTTCTGATATTCATTGGCAAAGATTAACCCTCACAAGAAAGGAAGCTTTTTCATGGGCATTAAATTATTTATCATTATTGTGAAGAAATTTGTGATCAGAACATTGTATTATAATGACTACTGTCATGTTTTTGTTTTGAATTCTTGAAAACCTATTTCCATAAATATTACAATATTAAACAATATACATGTAGAGGATATAGTATTTGACAGGCTTTGTTTTTGTGAACAGATTAGAAATCTGATTTTCTTTTCTTTTGTTTTTGACGCAAGGACAATGATTAAGCAAAGTGAATGACCATACAGGAATGTGTGGGGAGGGAGGAGTGATGGGAAGTAGAGCATGTTCTACTTTTCTCCTTATCTAATTCAGAAGAAAGCCATGTGCCCTGGCATCTCTTTATAGAGGTCTGGGAGCTATGTTTCCCTGTCAGAAAAGGAAATGGATGCAAGCTCTTCAGTTTTTAGAATAATTACCAGCAGTTGGAAGTAGTGTTGCTGCCCTCATCCATCTGGTGACTGAACAAATGCTAGTCCTAATCTGGAAAAGCAGTAGTTGTCTAGTACTTCAGTCAATTTGTTAATGCAAATAGTACAATTTTTTAAACTTAGTTTTTGTTTAATCTGACATAGGTTAGGGAATATGATTGAATTTGCAATATAAGATTTATAGCCTTTCTAAAGCTGGGTACACACCTGTAAGTGTATGTAACGAGTGTGGTTCCCGTCCCTTATGCCTCGAATCGCGTCCTAACCCTTTCATTAAAAAAAAATTCTGAGGGCTCACGTTCAAAATAGGGACAGCCAAAAAACAGCTCTCTACTGTCCCTAATTCGCAATGGGAGCCTTCGCAGCGGTATGTAACACTACATGAAATGCAATAGCTTACAATTTTACTGACTATTGTAAGTCCCTGGTTATGTTGAGTCATGTGTACATGTTATACCAATTTGCTAGCAGATCTGAGATCACTTAAAACAATGCTGAAACAATTGTGACTCCATACATGCTACTGATATCTGCATACGCTACATAAAAATCATAGAAAATAATGGACCTGGCAATTGGATAGGGTTGTACCCTGCTTTACAGTATATCATTTTTCAAAAATAGTATGTAATATAGGAAAATAATAGATAACCCTTTGCTGGCTCAACAAATGCAGTGAGTGGAAAGCATTTTTTGCATGACTACTGTATTGTTTTCTTAGCAATTCTCTCACACAGCAAATTTAGTGCTAGTTCTATATGAATGTGAAGAGTTACTATATTTTCTATTGCGAGTGATTAACCTATGTGGAGATGGCTACCGTTTTCATGCACACATCCTCAGATATAATCGTTTACAATAGATGTTCACATGAGGGTTTTTTCTCCCAGATGTTATCGCCCTAACATTGGGGAATGCAAGAACCCAGTGATTTAAAAACGAAAAAAAACACTTGTGGGTCAGCATATCCTTCAACAATACATCTTTGTACATTTTATTTATGCATAATTCATAGCCTGTTTTGTGTGCTGTGCACTAAATCATACTGTTATGTAGCGGAAAACAAGGCATGTACTGTTTTCCTAGTCAGCTGTGTCAGAAGTGAGGTTAATCTGCTACTTTGTAGTAAATCTGAACATTCTGTCCCAAGAACTGTTTATTAACTTGTTACTGATTTTTGAAACTTCGGCAAGCTGGATAATTACTTGATTGTTTAATATTTTTTTGAGAAGGATAGACTAGCTGCAGTGAAGACAAATATAAATTTAGTATGCAATCTCTCTTTTCATAATAATGCTATTGTCTAAATACTCCATCAAATTTGGTCTATGTACTTTCACAGTTATTGTTCCATTGACACGATAGAAGTGTTTGAAACGGTATCATGTTAGTGTGAGCATCGCGTGTTTTGCTTGGATCTGTTAAAACTTTGTCAGAAAAACAAATGGTTTAAAATAAAAATCAACGCTGCTGGTGTATATAGTGTATACATGAATCGGGTAATGTAGAGTGTACCCATCTTAAGACAACAGAGACTTCATTTTCTTCCTGTTGAGTGCATGGTCTACAGCTAGCTCTGGCATATGGAGTGGGAGGTTCCTGCTAATTGAGTCAGGTCAGTAGTACAGATGAGATGTGATAGGAGACCATTCAGGCCTTGGCAGACTGCCAGAATTACAGGAGATTTCTGAAGGAGAACAATAGGAGGCAGTCATAGGAGTAGCTGGTGCACACTTGACAGATTTAAGGGCAACAGACCCATAAACTTAATATTTTTTGATATAAACAGAATTTTAAGAAATCGTATGCACTATACAATCAGTACATGAGATTTGTAAGTTTATCTGAAATGATTGCAGATATTTGCTACTTATACACACTAGACAGATTATCTGCAGATAGCAGCAAGAAAGTAAATGAATTATGGATAATGGGCAGACAGTGTTGTGCCACAGCACGTGACATTAGCTGCTTAGACAGAAAATGTAACCTTTAAATAGTTTAAAAAGGCTTTTTAAGGTCCTCCTATACTTAAGACTAGTGCTGTTATAAGATCAAGAAAAACAAGTAAATAGGCATAAAAACGCAAAACACAACAGCTGGCACCACATTTTAAGGTTTCTACCAGCTCTGCTGCTGTGTGTGGGACACACCTTCCTGCCAGCATGGGCTATAGAAACCATAGAGGGGGTTTGGTAACTTAAGGCCATTTGGTAGTGGAAAATAGTGTAGGCCGCACCATGTGTGTATAAATATTAAAATATATAAACACACACGGCTGCATATTTACATAAGCATGCCCAAATATCGGGTAGAAAGTCAAAATACAAATTTAATGGCCTCACTGAAAATGGGGCTGGTACATAGTCTTTGCAAAGTCCTTACTGTATGATTAAAATACCTTCCACTATGGGGATATGCTTTCAGCATGGAAATCTGGATATTGAGGTAGCATGTGTATGCACATAACAAATGTGATTTTGCAAAGAAATAATGGTAATAGTTATCCCATTTTAAACAGTACTACACAACAGTTTAATAGCACAAGATGATACACAGAGCTGCTATCTAGAACCACAAAGCTGTGTGTGGATGTGCTGACCACAATAAAAAGAGGGGATGCAGGGCTGTTGGCTGGGAGCGATGTGTGGCCCACCTTAAATCCTGTTTGGGGTTGGGCTGCAATACAGGAGCTCCGTTATAGTAGCCCAGGAACGGGTAATATTGTGTTATGTATTCCATCGAAGTTGGTTTAATGATAGTGTCTGTGAAGGGGGCATCTCCAATATAAACATTCTTGGTATTTTCTCTTATATAGTCTTGTCTTATCCTGTGACCAAAGACTACTTCATCTTCTGACTCGCACCCTGGTCTAACTGAACTTGTCTCATCATGGACACTGGTGTGATTGAAGGAGGCTTGAATGTTACCCTAACCATCAGGCTGCTGATGCATGGAAAGGTGTGTATTATACTATTTTGAATCTGTGGAAATAAATGTTGATCATAAATATGACCCTCAGCCTACGTTCCGTAAAAGAAAAGTTTGACCTTTTTAAATGTGTATTTTTTTATATTAGGAAGTTGGAAGCATCATTGGAAAGAAAGGAGAGTCAGTTAAAAAGATGCGTGAAGAGGTAGGTCCTTATAATGCTCTTGCCTGGATTGTTCTCATGTTCTGCCACTAGTGGGGGATGTTATGCACGTGAAACCTAAATTAAGACCTCTACTCTGCTTCTTTCCTTTTACACTTTATTTTCCCAATAAATGAAACTCCACTTCTTGCTAATAGTTGAGCAGCCCTGAATAAAAGATTTCTATAATATGTGGAGTTCATTGCTTGCATCTTGTTTAATGGAAATGTAACAAGACTCAATAATTCTGACCATTCAGGTCTCTCCATTTAGTCATCCCCTACCACATGGATATTTAAGCTTTACTGAACATAAAACGGTTTCCTTAATATACACCATCTCATGCTTTTTCTTTTTGTTTGTTTTCCAGAGTGGAGCTCGGATAAACATCTCTGAAGGCAATTGTCCTGAAAGAATTATTACCTTGGCAGGTCCTACAAATGCCATCTTCAAAGCCTTCTCAATGATCATTGATAAACTGGAAGAGGTAAGGTTATTTTACAGCATAACTTTTACAGTGCCATGAAGACTTGTACTCATATGTACTCATGTTGCTTATAGAAGACTCCTTGATATAAACCTTGTAGTATGTTATGTTGCCCATGAATACACATTTTTACATAGAAATTGTTCTGTCTAGGATATCAGCAGTTCCATGACAAACAGTACTGCATCTAGCAAGCCACCAGTGACTCTGCGTTTGGTGGTGCCTGCGAGCCAGTGTGGATCTCTCATTGGGAAAGGAGGATGTAAAATCAAGGAAATCAGAGAGGTGAGTGTGAAGTTTGTGGAATTCTACCCCCATCCCCCTCTTTCCTTTCCTTGTGTGTATGGTAGCCAGCCTAAAATACACACTATTGGAATCTTTTCAAGGGCTTTGTAGTTATTCCTAGCAAGTAATATGATCATTTCAATAACCCTTTTGTCTTTTTGACCTGCTTGTCTTTCAGAGTACAGGGGCTCAGGTTCAAGTTGCAGGGGATATGCTGCCTAATTCCACAGAGCGTGCGATCACTATTGCTGGTATTCCCCAGTCCATCATCGAGTGTGTCAAGCAGATCTGTGTGGTAATGCTGGAGGCGAGTAAGATAAAATAAAAATCTCTTTATGCATAAATGTAACCTGCGCTGTCTAATTTTATTATTACTAGTTTTATATAGTAGGAAGTGTGTTTGAGCATGTACAACTAGTTAGTGATAAATAGAGCATTATGTAGGCTGGGGTTCTGTGATTACAAATTTTGAAGTGAGCGGAGAAAAGCAGAAACATTTACATGAACTTAATGCAATAAATTGAAAAGGGACTAGAGACTGCTACACAGATATCTTAATATAGACCATACAATTTATAACACTGAACTAATAATCCCAGTGCAAAATGTTAATATTGTAAAACAGTAACAATGGGTATGTGGATTTTTTTTTTTTACTGCGGTATTACAAAAACGACAACCTTACACTTAGCTTAAATTACAACATCTAAGCTTTTACAGTAAATTAATAATTTGCCCTTCAACTAACTGTTTGTTGTGTTTGTAGTCTCCTCCAAAGGGTGTCACCATCCCATATCGGCCAAAACCCTCCAGTTCTCCTGTGATTTTTGCAGGCGGTCAGGTAAGTGATCACCTCTTAAGATTTTAACGTTTTAAAAATGTGGAGTTGGCTTAGTAAATATAAGTTCAACAGCACTAATGTGACTTGCACATGATCTGTGACAAATTCTGTTTCTGGAAGTATTGGGTGAAGGGGTGTGCTCCTAAACATTCTCTGCATCCTGAAAATCCTAATAAGTGAATCACATTTCTTTTGATTTTGGGTAAATGTAAAACCTGTATATGGTCTTGTATTAATTGAGTGGCATTAAACAATGAAAATGCATTTTACGTGTGTACTCAATCTAATGCATTAAGTATTTCAAGTGTGTCTATTAATCCGCTTGAAAGAATAAGAGTTTAGTGTTCTACGGCTTCTGGTCATTTTTATTTTGAAACTTACACAAAGCATATTGTGGGTCCTTTCAGACGTAACAAAATGTAGAAATGCAAAGACAATCTGTTTCGGACCTTGACAAATGTTTTTGTTGGAGACAGGCCAGGTGTTTTTTTTTTTAAGCAGGCTATATTTTATTATAGTAAAAATATGATATATAGAAACACATAGCAGGGGTAGAGAGAGCGTCCTATATAAATATACCCCTCCCTGAGCATCCTCTCATTGAATGACACTGCTTTATGTAAGTGTGCCACTGATGTACAAGCAGTCATGGAAAATATACATTGTTCTGCTGAGTGTTATTAGCAGCTGCAGACTTTGCCAGTGTCCGTGGCTGCCCAAATTCAGATGCCCCATACGGCAGCTGCTCTTTAATGGCAAGGCACCATCCACGCTCACCCAGGGGATTATTTGGGTCCTGACTCAGATCCAGACTTCTGGTAGCTATGTCCAGGGTTTGCCATTATCTAGTTTATACATGCAAACAAAACTCTTGTAACTGCAGATGAGCCAGTTGTAAATTTGCTGAGCATCGCTGCTCATGGTGACCCTTTTAGCCTGTCATCTGTGTAATTGAACACTAATTGGTGTTCACTGCTGGTTATTGTCCACCACGTGCATCTCTACCCTAAATCTGCATCAGTGAACTTCCAGCTGTTAAGATTCTATTGTGCTGGAGCATGTGCTTTGCTGACTGAAATGTCTTTAATTGGGTTTTTTCATTTAACTTTGCAAATATGTTATTGCTACTGTCTAAAAATAAAATGATTATAATTGTAGCTCTACACACAACCTATGTTGGATTTTTTGTAACTGGATGTTTATATGTGTGCTACTTTTGAGACTATTTAAAAATTCAGAACATAGGCAGTCATTCTGTGTGTACCCCTTTTTTTTTTCTTGCTTGTACCAAGCTGATGCATCACCTCTTTGAACAAAGTGTAAGTGTCTCTGATGGAAGTGTCTGCCTTATAAGTCTTCATATTTTTTTTTTTTTATTTCTTTTAATGTTTGTTTTCAAATTCAGTTGCAATCATGGATCCAAAATGACTTGGAGAACATCCTAGACTTAGATAAATGGGAGAAATTGGTATTCAGATTGAGTATAGCATAGTACATTGTTTTGGTTTATCTTTCCATTGTACAACTCTTGTCTAAAGTTTTCAAATGGCATTTAATTTGCTGCAGGATAATTGTGAATTACCTGGAGACACTTGCATTACCTTACAGTGATTTAGCGTTAGTCCAGATGAGTCTTTTCTTGTACTTTAAAATACTGTTGTCCACTTTAAGTCATGAGGGGAAATGAATAGCCATGGCCAGTTCTTGTCTGTATGTGTTATTCCAACATACTGCTTCTTTAGGTCAAGCCCTTGCATCCTTGTACTTAAATTACTGGAGAAGCAAGGCAAATAGGTTTCCAGTAAAGACCCAGTAAATGAAAGTTTACTTAATAAATGGTACATTAACTTGCTAGTGGAATAACTTGCTTTTATTTTACAGAGAACCTAATATCTGGCAACTTTCTGTAGCCTTTTATTACCGAACTTGTAGCACAGGCAGTTACTATGGATTAAATGGTGAAAGATTGTACAGCTCTCCAATAAAATGCATTTATAATGTAACACTGAGGGGTTTCAGAGAAGTTGCTGGGATGGTTTAGCATTAAAACCTTGTCCTCATTTTGGATCCATGACCAGACTTTCTCCTTTCCCGTTTTTAAAGTGAAAGTATTGGTTGGGTTATAAAGTCAGAGGACTGAGGCTGTGACTTTTATCAGAGATAACTGAATACAATTTTCGCTTTGTTCAACAGGTGTCGCGCCAGGCCGGAGGGCACGCATGTGAGACTGACCTGTGGGAGGGGCGGAGGTCCCACACAGGGGGAGTCTCCCTTGATGCTGTGGATCTCCATGGGGTAGGTTTTGATATTTTCTCCTTTTATAATGTCCTTAGTAAGCGGTTTTTCAACCCCTTTTTTCAGTCTCGATATTTTTTTTATTTTGACCAAGCAGTTTAAATACCAACGCTTGTTTACATTTATCACAGATCATGTGCAATAGAATGTACACTGGTATATTAACTAACTAGATAAATGGATACATCTTAAAGGCGTTATTCTCGTGCTTCTCATTCTCCACCAGAAGGGAACGTTTTTACCACAAAACTCAAAAGTGAAATACAGAAAAATTTACAATAACCATTACCTTTCATGTTTGATCTTGTTCAGTAATCGTTGGGGATGGGTGATCTGGGGCTCTCTCCATTCAGTCATTTACCAAATATGAACCCTGGCACATAAACATGTCTGCCACTTGTGCTTAGTGAATGTACAATAGGCAGCATTTATACTGATTACATTTGATTTTTGAAAATCTGATTGTGGGCGTTTTATTCAGTGGCAAACCTTTTCCAACTGCAGCTATAAGTGCCATCTATAAGAATGTATTCAGATAACAGCCTTCCATATCTGTAGCTAGTCCCCACAACTGTATTCTTCCGTTATAACTAACTATAGTCTATTGTTCAGTTGTCCTTCACAGCAGTCTAATAGTTTCGTTTTTTTTTCCTTCTTGTAGGCCTATACCATTCAAGGACAGTATGCCATTCCTCAGCCTGATGTAAGTGTGTTTTTGTGGGGTAAAGTAGCGTGCCTCTCCCTGGTTTACTCATGTTCTAAGCAATCTATTAAAATATTTCACTGCTTCTGTTCTTAATGCTCAGATGTCTCCTCTATTATCTGGCATACTTGGGCTGAACCTCATGGAGCACCTTTTTCACTTTCCTTGCTTTCTAATTCAAATTGCATTGCCTTGCATCTGTTTAGAACTGCATTTTTTTTCTCCCCATCTTAGCTGACCAAGTTACACCAACTGGCAATGCAGCAGTCTCACTTCCCTATGTCCCATAGTGGCAATACCGGATTCAGCGGTAAGACATCTGTGCTGGCATATTTCTGTAAACACACTGCTCACTTGCTAGCTTTGCAGCAACTGACATCTCCTCTTTCATCAGCAAGTTAGTATCACCAAAATGTCTTCAAGGAATACTATTAAAATATCCGTTTCTGCTTGTATATACTTATTGCAGTATAGGCACAAGTGAAAGGTGCTTCACATAGCAAATGAGTCTGTAGAGAAGGGCGTGTAGACATTTGGCTTATGTGCAACATATGAAAGTACTAAAGACTGGTTTCTGTTAGACTACTTTTCATGTCCTTGACGTATCCACGGTATGTGAGGTGCGATACTGAATGATAGGATGGCAGCAGATCCTGATTGCTTTGTATTTGAAGGAAAAAAAATTCCAACCATTCTAAACAGTTAACTGTCAATGAGAGACTGGCCCAGCCATTGGCATGTCCGTTGCCAGTAATGATGGCTGACTGATTACGTGTTCTCTGTTTTGACATGTTGCTAATGGGTTTTTTCTTTGCAGGAGGAATTGATGCTTCAGCTCAGACAACCTCCCATGAACTTACCATTCCAAATGATGTACGTATGTGACACAAATAAAATGCTTCCTAAATAGATGATCAACTTTACTGCATGTAAGAGTATATGTATCAAAACGTAAGAGCGTTAAAATGAAAGACCCCGTCGCATGTAATCTGTACAGAATAGACTATCCTATCACTGCTATGTGTAGAGCCTACCGCGTGCGCACACTTTATTTTGGTGTGGAGCATGTGACATGACTTCAGTATATAGTGCATTTTGTAGTCTGTCTGTCTGGTTCCAACCTTGAACAGACCATGGTGGTTACTCTGCCTGTAATTTGCCTATTTGACAGGTGGTGAGAGGGCCCCAGGTCTGAATGCTTGCATAAGTGTTGTAAGGAGAGTCAAGTCTTCAGAAATGACATTATTAACAATGGCGTTTTACTCTTTTTCAGCTGATCGGTTGTATCATTGGACGTCAGGGAGCTAAAATAAATGAGATTCGCCAGATGTCTGGAGCACAGATTAAGATTGCTAACCCTGTTGAAGGTTCCACTGATCGTCAGGTTACAATTACTGGATCAACAGCCAGCATTAGTTTGGCCCAATACCTAATCAATGTCAGGTAAGTCCTTGAGTACAAATATTTTACTTCCTTTTTTTGTAGATAAAGTGGTGTCAAACCTGTTTTGTTGGTATATATTTAACATCTATATTAGTAACTTTCAAACCTAAAAAGCTCAGTTGGTAACCCATAAGGTCAGTTTTTGGGGGGGTGGTTGGGAGTACTACAAACTTCACCCATATTTCCTCAAGTATTTGAAGTTAGAATAATGGATGGACATTTCTGAACTTGCATTGTAAATACATTGTTAAAATATCAATAAAAACTAAATAATTTATAATCTGAAGATGAAGGGATCTAGTGTATAGTGGGGTAATGAGGTCCTAAAATCCGGATTACTGCTTTGGCAAGTAGAAGAGCTTCAGCCCTGCCAGCACAGATATCACGGCCTGAACATTCTGGGCTCCTAGGCACTCTGTTTAATGACTTGGGGATCTTTTAATGGAGTGTGTTGCTATCTTAGTGTTTCTGGAGTAGTTTGCTTACAGCGATGGTGTATACTGGTTTGGGATTTCACTTTTAATGAATTTGCATTACTGTTTGTGTTTTTAGTTTAAACATAGTTAACTAGTGGTGAGGAAAATGTATGTATTTGCAGCGTGAGAGGTTGGTAAGTGCTTCTGTAGAAAATAACTTTAGACATTTCTACAGTTTGCCATATCTTGGAATAGAAGCCTCATTATGCCTGTGGGGGTTGCAGAGCAATGTAGTGTAGAACACAAGGGATAAACTAAAATGATGTAAATATATTGTGGGTGGCCAGTGTAGTTTTGCTTGCTCTCAGCCTCCATTGTTATCCTCCTGTACTCCTCCGTTTTTGTTCCTGCCCTCCCACCCACCCGTTTTTGTTTTGTTCCCTTTTCTTTTTTTTCCTCTGTTACAGTCTAGAAACTGCTAAACCCTCCTCCTCCCAGAGCGTCACGACCCCTGACCTTCTCAGCATCTCTCAACCCTCCACCCCTTCCTCCTCCAACGCTGCCCCCTCTCTGGTGATTGCATCCACGGCCGCGGTTTGCGAACCTTCCTCGGCCTCCACCTCCTCTTCCTCTTCCTCGGATACACCTTCCAGCCTCCCTAATCCCTCGACTGCCCCTTGTGTCTCCAATCTGCTTGACATGAAACCTGTCCCGCTCCTGGCTCTAAATGTCGTGTCCACCGCATCCTCTACCTCATCCTCCTCTGCTGTTCCTGCCTCTGCCGCCCAGCAATATACTAAAGTGAAATCGGACAAGCAGCGCTTTTCTCCATACTGAATAGCCTGTGGCTTGAGTTGTTCTAGATATTGGACCGCTACACCTTTTTATTTTAATTTGACAATGTTTTATCTTGTTGCAATTGCTGTAAATGCTATAGATTTGCTTTGCCCTAGCGGCAGTACGTGAGACTTGGGCTCTCACAAGTACAGTTTTGGAAGGTAGTTTCCTGCCTTTGTGCATCTGTAAATTTACCAGTAGTATGTGTTCTATCACTTTGATCAGTGTTTTGTGAGTATTGATTCAATAAAACAGCCATGAATGGCTGACAATTAAAACACTAGTTTTGGATTATTTATGCAAGAGGAAAGAACGTAGATGTGTATACACTTTAGTCTCTAGATTTGATATTTGCAATTTTTAATTACTAAGAAACTTATTTTAATTCCTTTCAAATCTCCTTTTGAAATGTGACTGGAATTTTAAGGCCCACTACACCTAAAATTTGCTTTACATAATATTCACATGTTAAGATGGAAGTGTTTTAAAAATGGATACAATTCAATATTTATGCTTGCTTCACAATTACACTTTCAGTTAATAACTCCATTGAGAAACACTCCATTTGTCACTACGTGAATGGCTAGTTTGTGTCTGAAGCTCACTTGTGCAGAATAAGTAAATGCCATACAACATAGTGGATTTGTCCAGCATTATAACTTCTAGTAACTACAGGAAGCTTGTTTGATGCATTGCATTAAACATTAAGGCTAGGAGACAGTCACCCTTGTAGGCTAACCTTTTATCTTCCTAGAATGGGTTACTTTTATCATAAACAAATTTAGTGCCACCTAAACATATAGCTGGCTTTGAGAGCGCTTCTGACTTGCAGATTACAAGTCTGTTTTTATTTGGTTTGTAGTGTTTAGAGAAGTGTAGATTCCAGTTCAATTCTGTTTTAATGATCAAATTATACAGATCCTTTTAACACGACAGAGGGACTGCACTGATTATATAGTGTGTATGTTAATTATGAAGTGGTAGCCAATTTCTTCTGCAGGTACCACTAAATCTTAAGTCTACAAAATGACTGATGTTAAATAAAACGAACTCTATATAAAAATGGCCAATATTCGTACATCTGTATTGTACATCTCATGCACGCATTGGGTATCTGTATTGTACATCTCATGCTTGCTGTTTGGTATCTGTATTGTATATCTCATGCACACTGATATCTGTATTGTACATCTCATGCACACTGGTATCTGTATTGTACATCTCATGCTCTCTGTTTGGTATCTGTATTGTACATCTCATGCACGCCGTTTGGTATATCTATTGTACATCTCATGCTCTCTGTTTGGTATCTGTATTGTACATCTCATGCACGCTGTTTAGTATATGTATTGTACATCTCATGTACACTGGTATCTGTATTGTACATCTCATGTACACTGGTATCTGTATTGTACATCTCATGCTCTGTTTGGTATCTGTATTGTACATCTCATGCACGCTGTTTAGTATATGTATTGTACATCTCATGTACACTGGTATCTGTATTGTACATCTCATGCACGTATTGGGTATCTGCTTTTATTTTATTAACATAAGCTGGGCTGATCAAATTGCTAGTTACTAAACCGTTGTGTTATTGTGCTTGTAATTTATTCGATCATTGTATCCTAGTGTAGATTTTGATGTTCTATAAGCAATAGTTTCATTATTATGGAATTTCTTTTTGGAAATAAAGTGTGACTTTATTTTACATTAAATCCTGTGTTTTGTTTTCATTTAGGCTTTCTTCAGAAGCTGGTGGCATGGGAAGCAGTTAAACATCTTCCAGCATCTTCCCTATTTAGCTCATGTCAGTCTACATAGTCCTGCAAACAGCCGTTTTTTTTTCTCCCCCTTTGTTTTTCTTTCAGGTTTTAACTAGTTTGCAAATTTTCATTTTCATTGTGCTTTTCCTCATGCACTCGTCAACCTCCTCGTTTTTTTTTTTTTGTTTTTTTTATTTTTTATTGAAATGACAGCATTTTAACCTGGTTTTCCTTTTCTCCCGCTGTTAAAACCTGCTGATACAGATTTTAGTTTTATAAAAGTTTGTCCTGTTACCTATTAATATTTTTTTTATTTAAGTCACAATGTAAAGAGTGGGGTATTAATGGCATTTCAATTTAGTTCTGTAATGTCAGGAATTTTTCAGAAAATAAATAAAGACGGACTGAAATTTTGTGTGAATTTACATTTATTTTGTTTACTGTTATGGATGAGATGAAAAAGGAGAACTCTAAGCACTACATTAATTCTAATTGCTTAATTGCATTGCTGGATTTGATGACCAGTGTGTGTGAATTTTGTCTTCTCAGAGACAAATACTCTTTAAAGGGGGTGATGAACACTGCAAAATTCCTGTCCCTTCACCTGAATCTCCTACTGACGTGGTACTTATGTGGGACATATGAAGACAGCCTTTGCTAGGACGTTTTCTCTATACAGGCTCTAATTAGCTGGTCATTTAATTAAATGTGTAGCTTGCCTGTACATTGAAGTGGTTTTGGCACAGAATTTGAAGATCCGCAGTAACTGATATGAATCATTAATAGAAAAATCTAGTTTCTGCAAACTGTTAACAATGGCCATGGAAACTAGTGTCTGTTGCCTCTGTGTGAGATAGCGCAGGTCTTGCAGTGAAGGTGCTGGAGCTTGTTGAATCTGCTGTTATCAGTGTGTTATTTGGAGAAGTTTGTTTCTAATCTGTACACAAATATTTAGTCACTGTAGAATCTCACTAGACAAGTAATGCTTTTGCTGCAGGTTATAACTAGTCTAAACTATATTGTCCTGGAAACAATGTAACAGTTGTCTTTGTTGTTTTGACTGGTTACTGTATATGAAATATAAAGTTGCCAAAATAGGTGATAATACACATTAAAGTACTGTTTTATTTTTAGATTTCTGCTCCATATAACTCGCTCAACTGGCAACTGATTTTATTGCTGTTTTCAGGCACTTGGGAAAGCATGTACCAGGGGCACGATTGGTGATGGCTTTAGTATTTCTGATCTGTGTAAGATCCCAGCAGAAAGCAGCTAAAGTAGCAGTTTCTATTAGAGTGTGATAGTGAGCTACACTCTTAGTAATGTGTTCTACAATCATCAACTGGATGAGCTGGTAGAACATCATACTCTAGTAATATCCTTACATGTGATCCCACTTTGAGAATAAATTATGGTAAATGAGCACTAAGTAACATAAATATAGGTATAAGTGAATGAAACTTGGATGCAAGTGGAACCATTTTTTTTTCTGCTAGGTAATGGCAGTGGTAATAATCAGTGCTACTATATTAAGATACCTATGGGATAAGTTTAGGCCATGCATGGATTACATTGTTTATCTTTCATTTTTGCTAATTCTTTTTAAAGGTAGAAGCTATTAAAGTTTAAACTAAAAAGCTTGACAAGTAAAAACTAAAATAGGCGGGCTAGAATGGCCAAATGGTAAATCGTCAAAGCTAAACTGGGTATACACTCCATAAACTTTCACAGTATTCTATAATTGGGGAAAATGCTGCAGTGTGTTCCCAACCTATGTAAGATTAGTGTGTGGTTTCTTTTACCTTAAGCCGTCACGTGAGTAACTGCAGACCTGCTGTGACTGTCCTGGTTATTGTGTAAAACAGCTCGACAAGCCATCACCATAGTGATTAGAATTTGAAATCTGGCACCTGGAGTGCTATGAAGGAGAATCTGCCAAAGGATCTATTACAATTAATGATACACTGATGGTCTGTGGCCTCTTTACCTGCTTGTCTGCTGAAGCAACTGGGACAGAACGCAATTCTGGCTGTCCTTATAGTTTCAGCTAGGGATTAGTGGCTGTGGGACGACCTCCTTGTGGATGAACTGCAGGCAGTTTCTCCCCTGTGTCATTAGCCAGTAAGTAAATAGTTTTAATATGTATAGTGTGTGGATATGTACTTTATAATTTTTCTTTTAACCCAATCACCCGTTTCACACTTCTAAGTTTTTGTTCGGGCAATTAGCTGCTTCAAAAATTTGTTAAGCGCGGGTGTAGGTCTCTTGATGGAGAATCCTAGAACTGAACTTGACCATGATAGGTGTGTAGTTATCTAGTGCTAGATGTGGTGTGTAGTCTGTGTTTTTTTGGTGTCAGTCGCTGCAAAAATGCCATTTGCGAATTTTCCAGCTGTCTATTTAGAAATTTTCCTTATGAATGGGTAAATGTGCCAATCGTCATACTTGCCAATCATTCATGCAGAAATGCCAACTGGACAGGTGAGTATGAATCTATAGGGAGTCTTGGCTTTTGGGCTGCGGGGTTAGATTAATGGGAGGGGAGGGTTAGGAGAAGGCATACTTACCACCGCCAAGGTGTCTTCATCCTGGGAATCATTGATTGCTTCTACCTCACTGAGGAGATGCAATCCATTTTCCAGGCACTTCGGTGTAGCCTGGTAGAAAATGGCCCTTTCGAAAAAGGGCAGTTCCAGGCGGCATCCTATGCTCATGTTTTATACACTGAACTAGAATTGTGTATTGCCCTCTAGTGAACATCATAGAGCCCAGAACATTTGTAGATTATACCGCTTTCACATCACCATCCCAGAAAAACCTGGTATTTTTTACCCGGGTCTTTTCTGGGAGCAGTGCCGTGTCATTTTCAAAACCGCATTATAAGTCCACCAAAAATCCGGGAAATTCCTGGGTCTGACCCTTTAACATCACCAGGAATTTCCCGGGTTTTAGTGGATTTTTAGCGCTCTTGAGCATGCTGATGCTTGTAGTGCTACAATCATCAGCATGCCCAAGGATGACAGGGCATGCTAGCGCTTGGAGAACCACAAGTGCCATCATGCCCTGTCACCCGTTACAACAACACACAAATGAATACCCCTCCTAGCACCTAAATAAAATATAGGGCCGGCCCCTAACCTAAAAAAAAATACTAAACATTTCATGCCCCCCTAAAAAGAATAA
>WWET01001347.1:154183-165955 GCA_011038615.1 Limnodynastes dumerilii | reverse complement strand
ACACTCCACGGCAACTGCACTGACCAAAGTGTTCAACAACTTAGGACTGTATTTACACCTAAGACGCTTCTGCTTCTTAGGTGCGGAGTTTAGCAAAATGACTTACTCTGCATACGTAGGTCATTTATGCAATCTATGTACCAGTTAGTAGTTTAGTTAGTTTAGTTGGAAAGAGGCAGCCTTAAGCCAACTCGGGGAGTGTTTAGTTAGAAGGGAGAGAGGTTTAGATTAGCTGGGGAGGGGGGCGGGTTAGGGACAGGATGGGTGAGTTACTACTCTCTTTTATGGATCTTTCTGCTGCTTTTGACACCGTTGACCACTCTCTTCTCATACAAATGTTACAATCCCTGGGTATTCAGGACCTGGTTCTTTCCTGGTTCACATCCTACTTATATAATCGCTCTTTCAGTGTTAGCTTTTTGGATCCACCTCCCCTGCTCCCCTATCTGTTGGAGAACCACAAGGCTCAGTGTTAGTTCCATTGCTCATCTCTAGCTATACCACTTCCCTTGGACTACTAAAGTAATTTGCTTTCAGTGTCATCTGTGCAGATGATACACAAATCTACCAATCCTCTCCTGGGGCCGTATTCAGAGCTCCGGCCGCAATGCAATTGAGGCCGGAGTTTTAAGAAATGTGCTGCTGCGCATGCGCAGTAATTTTGTAACGTAATCTATGTTACTTCTTGCAACGTAGATTGCGTACACACCTCTTAAAGACAGCGTATACGCAATCTACTTTGCAAGAAGTAACGTAGCTTACGTTACAAAATTACTGCGCATGCGCAGCAGCACATTTCTCAAAACTCCGGCCTCAATTGCATTGCAGCCGGAGCTCTGAATACGGCCCCTGATCTCTTACCAACTGTGTTTGCCTGTGTAACTGAATGTCTCTCTGCATTTCATCCTGGACGTCCTCCCACCATCTTAAACTCAATCTTTCAAAAACAGAGCTAATAATATTTCCCTTATAATAAATAAAAGTTACCCACCAGGTCTTTCCATTTCTATTGACAACAATGAAATAATCCCTACTCGTAAAGCTCGATGCTCAGGTGTCACCCTTAACTCTGAACTGTCCTCAGTTCCCAACATAAAACTGTTTCTAAATCCTGTTACATACATCTAAAAAACAGTTCTAGAATATGTAAATATCTTACACAAGACACTGCTAAAACTCTAATTCATGCACTAATCATCTCCCACATTGATTATTGCAACGCTCCCACATTATAAAATGACCCCCCTACAGTCTATATTGTATGCAGCAGCTAGACTGATTTTTCTTTATAAACACTCTTCTAGAGCTGCTACACTCTGTTAATCTCTACATTGGTTGCCTATATACTACAGAATCAAATACAAAATCCTTTTGCTAACCTACAAAGCCATCAATAACACTGTACCCACATACATTTACTCACTCATGTCATTGCTGTGAAATTGATTTTAGTGAAAGTGAAAAGTTACTTACCTATTGGCGCACCATGTTCGGTGCTCCAGGGATCGATTGCTATGCCTCATCGAGGCTTAAGCAATCGATTTCCCAGCTGGAAACTTTTTGGAACAGTTTGGAATTGGCTGGGAGAGAACGGCCCTATCAAAATAGGGCCGTTCGAAGCGGGGACCCACACCCGGCTGTGGTGAGGGGACTTTTAGGGTTAGGCTGCAGGAAAGGGAGAGTTAGGGTTAGGGTAATGAAAGGGATGGGTTAGGGTTAGAGTATTGGAAGGAGAGGATTAGGGTAAGGGTAATGGAAGGAGACTCTTAGGGTCAGACTGTGGGTAGGGGACTCTTAGGGACAGGCTGTGTGGAGGGGAGTCTTAGGGTAAGGCTACAGGAAAGGGAGTCTTAGGGTCCGGTTGCAGGGAAGGGAGTCTTACGGTCGGGTTGCAGGGAAGGGGAGGTTTAGGGTAAGGATTAGGGTAACGGTTGGGGTTAAATTCATACTCAATATTCACAGCAGCATCTTCTGCGAGGCAAAAGCAATCGATTTCCCAGCCAGTTCGCAGCTAGCTTGGAGAGAACACCCTTTTCGTAGTCATTTGTAGCAGTGACTCAAACCCATCTTCTACTTCTCTCCTCTACTCTAAACAAATGCTCTGATTATTTGTTAAAGAACTTCTCCTGTGCTGCACTTACTCTTTGGAATAACCTTCCTTGCCAATTAAGACTATCTTCTACTCCCCAAATGCTCCCTTAAAACTCCTCTGCAGACAGACTTATCAACTTGCACAACCATGTACAACTAATTTGCTATCTGGTTTACTTTTCTGTTAAATTATTAACACAACTTGAAAAGTTCACTTTCCATACTAAAATTACCCTCAGTCCAGCTGCTAACATTTCTGTGTGACTGGATCATACAGAGCACTGAGCACTTTTACCTTACACACTGGTTGGTCCATTGTGTGATAGATAGCATTTGCCCTTATGTATCAATCCCCAATGTCCTATAGAGGTTAAGCTTGCAGATAGGGCCCTCTTACCTACCCAGTCTGTCTGTTACACCCCCTGTCTTGTTATAATGATTGTTAAAATGGTAAAGCTCTATGTCATCTGCTGACGCTATATAAAAACCTGGTAATAAATAAGTAAATAAAATCAGGTGGAAATTTACACCTTAGCAAAACCATATTGAATTGCAGGAAAGACACATTGCAACTGATGCAAACAGTATTAGAGAAGAGAGAGGAGGTTTTCTAGTGCAAGTCTAAATAACAGTATAAAAGGAAAGCTTGTCAGTATCTGTGTGCAACAAGCAAAAGCAAAGTATTCTCCCTGCATGCAAAGAATAAAATTAATTTGACTCCCCCTGAAACACAACATGGTTTTGTCCATTTGTAACTTTGTCTGCTGTCCTCCTATTTTCAAACTCTGAGTCCAGTCCAGTGTACTCATAGGAACATAAAAAGCAAATAAAAAAGATCATTACAGATTTGTAGCACATTTAGGGATGTTCAGTATTAGGCTGGGTGCCTTTTGTGCATTAAATAGAGGAAGTACATTAATAGCCTATCATACATATAGGGAGTGGTCCACATGTGACAATAAGAATTTCTTTTAGGCAGTAAAAAGACTCCAGAAGATATAAAATCTCCAGAAGATGCTAAAATTTCTTGTACCATGTATGCAATTCTAATTCATGTGAAAAATTATTTGCATCTGGTTCTGTCCTTAAAATGCCTCCTGTGCCAAGGAGATAAACTGATTTCTACAGCTACTTAATATCAGACTGATGGATATAAGACTCCAGTAGCAAAGCAGTATATAATTGTGGTACTAAGAGTGCTCAATCTGATAAAAATGTTGGCAAAGGTACATAGACAGCATTGGAAGAAAATATGTTACAATATGGGGTCTTTTGTTAATGAATAATTGTAACAATCTTCATTGTTGTGGAGAAAAGCTATGATAATTCTTATTACATGTTTTTTTTCCATGTAATTATCCCTAATGCCTCACTAAAACAATTCTGATTATACAAAGTATTTATATCTAAACAGAATGGCAGTATAAACCTAATGTATAGCCAAAATCGTGTATGGAAACACTATACAAATGATATCAAACGCAGTACTAAATCTTATACATTACATCAAACACTTACTTAGGTGACTTAAGATCTCTGTGGATAATTTTATGGAGATGCAGATAGTTCATTCCGCCAGCTATACCCATGGACCAATCCACGAGTAAGGAGGGGGTGACCTTCCTCCCTGCACGCAGAACCTCATACAGCTGCCCTTGGGCACAGAACTCCATTAGGATACAGTAACAAGGAGCTTGTGTGCACACACCCCTAGAACAGAGAATATGCCAGAATATAATTAACTCTTTACGGAAGGGAAAAAGTATAAATGTGGAACAAAACATTTAGGTTTAAAAAGAAAAAAATTAAATATGTAGAGATATAGTCAAAATGTAACAGGATGGAAGTTGTTATAAATGTATCACTATAGTATAAATGTAAGTGTGATAGGAGACAAAACATCCTGTATATAAACAACAAAGGAGATGTTAGTTTTCTTGTCCTTATTATTTTGGCTGTGGGTAATATGGTTTTAATTAAGACTAAATGTGTTGTCATTTCCAAATGTTATAATTATGTTTTTAGCTAATCCTCATTCATGTTGGTTGTTTCCAACCAGTCATTTGAGTGTTTTCATCCTGTGGATAGCCTCATATTTCTCCTGATAAAATAATTATCTGGTTTGCTAATATCCAACTTCTTGAGGTTATCCTAGTACAGCATATTTACATTTCTTATAAGTAGATCAAGGTCATCAAAACACATATGCTAATTAATGCTTTGCAACCAATCAGATATTTCCATATATTAGTGTAACATTAGAGGGACAATGAAACCATCTGTTTATTGGTTGCTGCCTATTACTACATTTTCACACATCATTAGTAAACAACCTTCATTAAGAAAATAATGAAGCTGGTTTATAACTAGGGTATAATCTACACAAATTAAAATACCTGCAACACAATGGAACTATCAAAACCAACAGTTTGTGCATCAGTGGTGTCCAGTCAGAAATGACATTGACTTGACATGGAATGGTAGTATAATTCAGTTACAGATTTGAGTAACAGTTCTATTACACGGCTGCTTATGTCCACATTGTGAATTCTTGGGGCCAGATTTACTAAACTGCAGGTTTGGAAAAGTGGAGATGTTGCCTATAGCAACCAATCAGATTCTAGCTCTCACTTTCCTATTACATACTAGAGAATGTCAGCTAAAATCTGATTGGTTACTATGAGTAACATCTCCACTTTTCCAAAACCGCAGCTTAGTAAATCTAGTCATAGGAGTCACCAGCAGCTGCTATATTGTAATAGTGCCTGTGCAGCTTTGCATTATGGGAAATTTACTTATTGCTCACTTGAAGGTGATGATATTGGGATGTTTCAGTTTCCGGAGATGTTTGATGTCTGTCTCTTTTATTTCTCTGACTTTTTTCACTGCCACTTCTTCACCATGAAACTTCCCCAGGAAGACTGCTCCTTGGGCACCACTGCCCACCCACTGCAGGTCCTGAATCTCCTCAAAGGGGACTTCCCAGGAGTCTTCAAATTAGAAAACAGGTTCATAATTGCACAACTGAAATGTTTACACATTGCTCCTTGCTCCAGAAAGAAACTTTTAATTCAGTGGAACTAATATTTGTGTAAGAAATGTTTCAATATTCCAGTGTGGATCCTAACTGTGGTTTAACTGATGGACTCTCCTCTATCTGACACCTGTCAAAGATAATATTGTAATTTCGACCCTTATTGTGATTGGCATTGCAATAACAATAATCCTGTTGATGACAGAATGAAAGGAGAGGAGAGGACAGGACAGAATAGAGGAAAGGCAGACAAGAAAGAGAATGCGGAGGGAGTGGACAGGACAGAGCAGAGAGACAGAGGGAGTGGACAGGACAGAATTGAGAGACAGACAGAGGGAGTGGACAGGACAGAGCACAGAGACAGACAGAGGAAGTGGACAGGACAGAACGGAGAGACAGACAGATGGATTGGCCAGCACAGAGTGCAGGAAGAGCACAGACAAGAAGAATGCGGAGGGAGTGGACAGGACAGAGCAGAGAGATAGAGGGAGTGGACAGGACAGAATGGAGAGACAGACATAGGGGGCGGACAGGACAGAGGGAGCAGACAGGACAGAGGGGAGAGACAGACAGAGGGAGTGGACAGGACAGAATGGAGAGACAGACAGAGAGAGGAGCAGGAGAGATGCAGAAGCAGGAACAAGAGAAGGAATTTCTTGTTTTTATTAATATGTGTTGTTGGATGAAGGGGTACGATAAACACATAGCTGTTGTCAAGGTACCCTGCCAACATAATATGTTTCAATTTAAATAACTATCAACCAAGTTTACAGCTGTATGATTGTGGATATTACCATTGCGATTGTAATCATTGCTTTTCAGTCTTTACGATTTTGTTAAGAGGAAAAATTGAGATATTGGGCTGGATCCAGACCTTGTTAAGTGCATTAACTTAGTTACACCTGGGCTAAACCATGTTGAATTCAGGGGGAGTCAAGTTAATGGTATACTTTGCATGCAGGGATATATCTTTAAATTGCTTACTGCACACAGATACTGCACACTGTTATTTAGACTTGGGATAGGAAACATCACCTCTCTACTCTAAAACTGTTTGCAGCAGATGAAATATGACTCCCCTGAAATCAACATGGTTTAGCCCAGGTGTAACTAAGTTCATACCCTTGACAAGGTCTGGATCCAGCCCATTGCCTGTAACAACCATGTTAACTATAACTACTAGAACTTACTAAATGAATGATCAGTTGGAATCGGAGCGGTTGCTATGGCATTGCCTCTGCTTTCTTTAGAAGCTTTATTAAATATAAACGCTGGCATCTAAATCAGAAACATTTGAATTTTGCACAAGTAAAATGTGTGTTTCTACTCATTACACTGCACAGCTTTTACTTTCAGCATACAGTACACCCTGATCTGTCCCTCCTGTGATTTCTGTCATCTAAAGTTACTTATATCCTGTTTCTAGAAGTCCTATGCTATGATTTTCATTAGATATAATTCCAAGTGGAAACTATCTTCACCCACCTTCTTGCTGCTTGTGTTCAGTAGAATAAGTTTTCCCAATCATGGCCCAGACTGGTCTCAAACATCCAAAAAGTCCTCCCAAGAACCCAACACCAGCCTGACACTGCATGCGCCCCTCTCCAAGAGCCCTGCATGGCCTGTCGTCGCCGGGACCTCCGGCTGCACCACCACCACCTCTGTCCTCAGGCTCTTGTGGATCTTGTGGCACACTGTACGTTAGAGGAGATGAAGAATCCTCATGAGGCAGTGTGACTTCTGTTCGCACCATATCACGCAATACACATTGTGTGGGGGTCAGTTCTTGTTCTGGAGTGCAGCCAGGTGGTGTATCAGAGTCCAGGCGTCTAATTGGTCCATCTGACAGTAGGCTGGCAAAGGAGGGTGAAGGTGTACGGGTGTCATGTAGACATGCCATGATAGTTCATGAGACTCTTTATGGAACTGTGGTGAGAAGACGGTGTCCAATTCTTATTTAAACCTTTTAGGGAATAACAAAAAATATTATTATTTGCAACTATATAATAAAGCAGGTACATTCATATTCACCAAAGACTCTAGTGCAGAATTGTGAGAGTTATAAAACAGCATACTGAAATTTAATGCTTTAGAATATGTGTTGCCATATTTATATAATGATCTTTACTGGGATTGTTTAACCTTAAAGTTTGTGGTAAACCCCATATATAACAGAGCCATCGTGCTGCGGACTCTCATCGATAACATATACATCATCACATAAGTCATAACTGGAAATGTACCAGTTCTATATTGTAGGATGTGGCAAATAATAAATATATCCAATGGATTGTGTTGATATGCAATGAGCTCTAAAGCATTTTTACATGGTAAAAATAGGCCTAGACAGATGGAAAGTGGATATTCCATCTGTGTATTGCAAAATGATGTTAGCTGAAATGACCTCAGTACCCCTAGGCTTACTTAAAGGAAATGCAATTTCATATCTTTAATATTGCCTTTCTGAAATCATAGTCCATTTTATAACAAATGTTCTGCTACCAGAAGAGACCTATTTCACTACTTCTGCTCCTAGGAAGATTACCTGGTTTTCATAAAAGTCAGTTCAGGCAAGTGGCCTGTCGGCTTATTCCAGACCTATCCCTATGATCTTGGCCAGTCTGATCCATTGGAAATCTGATAGGAATCTATTTCCCTCAGGCAGATGAAGAGAGGTTTATTCTAACAATTTAGATGTAAAGTGCGACTTCTAGGCGATGACTAACTGGCTTTCTCTGGAAATAACTGCTTAGAAAATAAACTAGCAGAGGTTTTGAGAAGTAGATTGCACACACGTTATCTGAAGGTGCTTTTAAGTGTTGACTGCTGGGTCTCATTCAGTGTTAGGAGCAAATCTAAGGATGCATGTTAAGTATTTTGCAATATAGCTAATAAATATGGTGAAAATATGTATTTTTTTAAATTTCCTATATATGGTTTACTTATTTATAGAAGTTATTAGATATATACACATCATGGGCCGTATTCACAGATACATTTTTGTGCGGAGTACCGTGCGTATTTTTAGGATTGGTGTAACTGCGCATGCGTAGTAACTGTATTTACGCTATTTACGTTGAATTTACGCACGGAAGCCCATTAGGAATGTCCTTGTGAATTGCAGACAGCTCTTAGTAAAAATACAGCTGCTCATAGAATTGTAAGATTCCATGAGCGTCTGTATTTTAACTCAGAGCGGCCTCGCAGAGGACCGCTGCCGCCCGTTCACAGAGCTGGCTGTGCTATGTGCTATGCACAGCCGCAGCTCTGGGTAATAGACGCAAGCGTGGCCTAAGGTCACATGAGCGTCTTTAGACTGCAGATCACGCCGCGGAGAAGAGAGACGGAAGACACAGGTAAAGGTAAGTTTATTAGTTGGTTTAAAAAGTAGTTTGGGAATGGGGATTTGTAATGGGGGATTGGGAAGCTGGACTGCAAAAAGGGCAATAGGGCTAAATGGACACACAGAGGGGCAATAATTCTTGCTGGACACAGAACGAGGAGCAATAAGGCTGGATGGAAACAATTAAGGTGAGGAGCAATAAGGCTGGATGAACACAGGAGGGGCAATAAGGCTTGATGGACACTCATAAGGCTGAGTGGACACATAGGGGGCAATAAGACTGGGTAAAGTGAAGGAGGGGGCAATAAGGCTGACTGCACACAAAGTGGGGGTAATAAGGCTATTTGGACACAAGAGGGGCAATAAGGCTGGGCAAACTGAAGGGGGGACAATATGGCTGGGTGGTCACTCATAAGAGGGTCTATAAGACTGGCTGAACATAAAGAGGGGGCAATAACTGGAGGGGACAATAACGCTGACTGGACACAAAGAGGGGGCAATAAAGTTGGCTGGGCACAGAAAAGAAGGGGCAATAAGGCTGACTGGACACAAATAAAAAGGGGGGCAATATGGTGACTGGACACAGGGGTAGGGGCAATTAGGCTGGGTGGACACACATAAAGAAGGGCTATAAGACTGGTTGGATGCAATGAGGGGGCAATGAGACTGTTTGGACAAACAAGGTGAGGACAACAAGGTTGACTGTACACAAATAAAGAGAGGGCAATAAGGATGGCTGGACACACAAAAGGAGGGGGCAATAATGCTGGTTGGACGGAGGAGAAAATAAGGCTGACTGGACACAAGTAAAGAGGGGGGCAATAAGGCTGGCTGGGGGAAATAAGACTGGCGTGACACAGAAGGAGGGGCAATAAGGGTGACTGGACACTCATAAAGAGGGAGGCAATAAGGCTGGCTGGACACAGAAGGAGGGGCAATAAAGCTGGATGGACACTGATAAAGAGGGGGCTATAAGACGGGCTGGCCACAAACAAGGAAGGGACAATAAGGCTGGTTGGACACACAAAAGGAAGGTGCAATAAGGCTGGCTGGGCACCCAAAAGGAGGGGCAATAAGGTTGGTTGCACTCGTCCGCCCCTAGAAACGGCCCTGTGGGAGAGCTATTATTGTTTTTCCCTAGCGGTAACCAGATCATTTAATTAAACATGAAGTGTTCAGTGTAGAAATCATGACCCATTTCTTATTGTTGACCGGTTTACTTTGCCAAACTCAAGACACATCTGTTGCTGAAATTTCATACCCCCATTTCTAAATTTCCACTTCGGGCACTGCTTGGGGACATACGTGCGGTGGGGCGAGGTTGAAGTCCGTACGGACAAAGTTACGTGAAAGTGGATGGGGGGGCATTTAAATGACCATTTGAGGGCACGGTTAGTTACATATGCACGTACGTATGTATTATAGGCACTGAAATGCACACATAGAGATAAGGGTGCCCTGTGGAGGCGTAAGTCACTGATAACCCGTCCGTGTGAGGGGAGTGTCATGGGTGTTGCCTTGCCACGTACCTGCGTATAATTGTGTACCTTTAAATAACGGATCTGTGAATACGGCCCATATTACTTAGCCCATTGCCTGTTGTATGTTTGCTCGTCTGGTTTGTGCATCTTATGTAAAGTTAAATTGATCGTCTTTAGCTTCTGGCATCTTAGTGTTGTAGAAAGTTTAGAATTCTGATGACTGTTACTTGGCAACTACCTATAACCATGGTGCCACTGCTACATTAGTGAATAACTGCTGTGAATATCTACTGTGGATGTGTTAGGTATATGTAATCTATATAAACACAATACAAAATATTGAATTACATGAGATACAAAAGTTTTGGTATTTAAGTGATAATCTTGAACTCTTGATATAGTATTGTAAAACTTCTTGTCTGAATAATGGGAGCATGTAATGCTTTATCTTTACAGGAAATTCACAATGTATTTAAAGACTTTTTGATTGAATTAAGTTGTGATTTGCTCCGTAAACTGTCAGTCATTTTTAATACAAGAGAATATATGGGGATATAGCCATAGAAACATAGAAAGTGACGGCAGATAACAGCCACATGGCTCATCCAGTCTGCTCAGTTGTTTATTTAAAACTATATTGACCCTAGACCCTATTTACTTTCAATTTAGTTTAAGATTTAGGATATCCTTATATTTATCCCAAGCATGTTTAAACTGTTCTAATGTATTGGCCTCGACCATCTCAGATGGGAGATTATTCCACTTATCTATCACCCTTTCAGTGAAGTAATTTTTCTGCACATTTCCTCTGAATCTACCACCCTCCAGTTTATATTCATGCCCTCGTGTTCTATTACACCTCTTCTTTGAAAAATACCACCCTCCTCTAGCCGGTCACAACCCTTGATATATTTGAAAGCTGCTATCATATCCCCCCTCTCCCTTCTCTGCTCCCAGCTATACATGTTTAGTTCCTCTAGCCTTTCTTGGTTCCTGTTACTATAGAAGTATCTAACTCTGACTGTCATTGCTTATTACTGTATTTGGTATGTGCAATTCTATAGTGAAAGCAAGTAATGGAAAAAAATATTTGTTGAGAGAGGCTGCGCTGAGAAGGGTCTACAGCCTGTTTCAATTCCTGGAGGGTCTACACTGCCAAAAATTGAACAAGGGAAAAGGAGGGAGAAGTGGGATATCCCAGTTCCCCCTCCTTTCCCTAGGTCAAGGCAAGTAATGCACTAGTTTGAATCTAAAAGTACAATAAAGATTTGCAGTCATATTTTAGTTTAAAATTGAATTATTTTTTTTGCTATTACAAAAGCATCTTTAATGTTCTGTTATGTTCCTTTATGTTTCCACTTTTCATACGTGTCGTTAACATCCACTTCCTTAAACTTTATTGTATTTCCATTCATTCCTCCAAACTTTTATCCATATTGATTTTACAGCAGTAACTGCATCTCATGTATTGTTTGTATAAAAACTTATTTCATAGTTATTATTTATATTATAGAAATGCAGTCCAACTACTGACCACATTTGTTTTCAATTAAACCTACATCTAAATAATGGTAATTTTTCTGGTCTCATTCTTTTAGTAATACTTTTGTAAGAATGCACTTAAAAATACACTTTGATCCATATCACCTCAAGTCTTCAGTGAGGTTAGAGCAGGAAAAATGGCAAAATTTAAAATAAAGGATTGCATGTTTGTTTATTTATGTACAAAAGTGTAAACCTCTATTACGACAGTGCTTTCTTAGACTGTAGCAGACATTCACCTTCAAATGTTCTTGTATACTAGTATGTGGATATATATATAT
>WWET01001347.1:125462-137528 GCA_011038615.1 Limnodynastes dumerilii | reverse complement strand
GTTCTGCTGCGCTGTGTCTTCCTATGGAAATCTTAAATGATTATCAAAAATGCCCACACACGGCATGATTTTTCCAACGATAACAGATAATCATTTAAGATTCCCATAAGATGCGATAATCGCGGGCGAGCGTTTTTTAAACGTTTTATCGCAGGTTTCAAAATAAATCTGCACCACACACTTGAGCGATTTTTGGCCCAATCCACGATAATCGTGCGTTTGTGCCGATAATCGCTCTAGTGTGTGACCAGCTTTACTTAAGTCTGGATCCAGCCCCATGTGACAGTTTTGCTCATTGTGTTATAGATAGATATGGTCTTGCTAGTGGGCTGGCGTTCTGGATGTGATGGATTAACAACATTAAACAATCTCTGCAGATTAAGCTTGTGAAATGCATGTGAGGCAGGTACACAGAATTAGTGATAATTGGATTGCATACATTATACAGTTTAACTGCACGGGTAGTGTTGTACAGAATGCAGGATTTCCAGAGTTTTATCTGAGTTGTGAAGGTTTACTATAGCATATTCTTCTGAATAGTATGGGATGCTAACATCTCAATGCTTCTAGCATGCTTTTTTCATGCATTATATAAAGCAGGAAATGTATATTATATATAGTAAAACATTCTTGTATCAGGGTTTTACATTGCATTTAGGACACCACAGTCCACACTGCGTTCCAAAAATCAGTGTTAGAGACTACACCTATCCCTTAAAAAAGATGGCCAAATTTGTGTCTAAGAATATGGGGGCAGCAAACAGGTTCAAAGCTACTGTACTGTAGTGTACTGTTGCATTCTACACCTACAGTATCTGCACAGGATTTTGTACATTCCTTATGATTCATACATACAAGTATGTTATGTTACTATTGTACGGTCGAACTATCTATATTTTTGATACTCTCATGCAATATTTTGTAATATATGTCTTGGTGTCTTCAATAATTAAAAGACTTAAAAAAATATATAAATATAAAAATATCACAAAATACAATAAAGTGAAGCAAGCACAGACAACAAGGCAAAATATGAGGTGTCAAGCTTCACAGATGAGGGAGGAGGGGATAGAGCACAGTGAGAGGTTGATAGGGAGCCACCAGGTAGGGAAGGGGTAAAAGGGTAGCAGAGGGGGACAAGAGGGTACGAAGTGAGGGGGGAGTGGTAGAGAAGGGAATACCACTAGGATGGAGGGCCCTGCTCACGTGAGCTAACACACTAAGTGGGAGGGATGAACTTACAGAAGACATAAGAAGGGGAAAGGAATTAGATTGCTGGTGTGAGCGGAGGAGAGGGGGAAGGAAGGAGAAGCAGGGATAGATGTAGGATGCAGTTAGGATATTAAGTGGAGGGGGGGGCAGGCTAGCCTGAACAGGTGTGTTTTGAGTGAGCGGTTGAAGACCTGCAATGTGGGGGAGAGTCTGACTGAAAAAGGGAGGTCATTCCAGTGCAGAGTTGCAGCTTGGGAGAAGTCCTGGAGCGTGAGATGTGGTGATCAGTATGGAGGTCAGAAAGTGCTGGTTAGCAGAACAGAGAGGGCAGGAAGGTGTGTGCATGAAGATGTAGGGAGCAGTGGATGAGGAAATGGCATTAAAGAAAAGGGTAAAGCGTTTAAAGAGAGGTCTGAAGCAGACAGGAAGCCAGTGGCTTGTTTGACATAAAGCAGAGGCTAAGGTAGAGCAGCGCGAGAGGAATATGAGCCTGGAAGCAGCACTGAGTATAGATTGAAGGGGGTTAAGATGGGTGTGCGGGAGACCAAGAAGGAGGAGGTTACAGAAGTCAAGACGTGATATGTTTAGAGAGTGGATGAGGATTTTGGTAGCTTCATTGGTGAGGAAAGGATGGATGCGTGCAAAGATGTGTGGGTGAAAACATAAAAAATGAGAGAGGGCACGGATGTGAGGTATAAAGGAAAACAAGGAGTCAAGGATGACACCTAGACAGCAAACTTAAGGGGAGGAGGAGACAGAGGAATCGCCAATGGTTATGCTGATGGAGGGGGGAGGGGAAATCCTAGGGGGAGGAAAAACAATGATTTCTATTTTGTCCATATTCAGCTTGTCATAGTTAAGTCATAGTTTGTCCCAATGGTTTGAGAAACAGTACAAAGAAGATTTAATAATCTAAGAATAGAAGTGGCACACTTGTTAGAGCAAAGTGAACAAATCGTAGTGTGATAGGCAATAAGATTGTAAGGCATGTAAGATGTAGAGGATTTCCTTGAAATAAAGTAAGAAGGAGTGCTCGAGAATTCAACCAAACACGTAATATGGATTTTCAGACCACCACGCTAATGACTAGTAATAACTTCCTACCAACCTGCTGGCACAATTCTCAAAATTCACCATTTAGGGTCAAATGGGAAACAGCTAACCAAGTTCCTCATGGCATATGCATGACACTGTGCTACATCGCAGACTGTTAAATAAGCTGGAAACTTTAGGATTGGACTTAAAGATAGTTGCATGGATACAATCTTGGTTACAGGATAGACAGCAGAGGGTTGTAGTCCATTTAACCAGTGGAGTACCCCCAGAGTTCTGTACTTGAACCAGTGCTATTTAATATCTTTATAGGTGATATTGCCTGTGGCATCGAGGGGAAAAAAAAATGGGTTTTTGCAGATGACACAAAGATATGTAACCGGGTAGACACGCCAGGTGGGGTACAGAAAATGAGGGATGATCTAGGTAGACTGGAGGAATGGTCAAGAGTGTGGCAACTGCAGATTAATGCCAAAAAAATTTAAAATCATGCACTTGGGGCACAAAAACCCAAAACGCTCTATATATCATTAAAGGCACTACATTAGAAACTACTGAGGAGGAGAGGTATCTAGGAGTCATTATTTCATGTGACTTAGCCAAGCAATGTAACAAAGCAATGAGAAAGGCAAGTCAGATGCTTGGTTGCATACGGAGAGGAATTAGTAGCAGAAAAAGGGAAGTAGTGATACCCCTTTATAGATGGTACGACCTCACCTAGAATACTGTGTTCAGTTCTGGAGGCCATATCTCCAGAAAGACAAATACATTAGAGGGGTGTGGGTCCCCGCTAAGAACGGCCCTATTTCGAACTGGCTGGGATATCGATTGCTTATGCCTCGATGAGGCATAGCAATCGATCCCCGGAGCACCGAACATGGTGCTCCAAAAAGTAAGGCTAAAAACTACCCCAACCCTTCCCTAATTCTAACCCTAAACCTCCTTTCCCCACAGCCTGACCCCAACCCTCTCTTCTTCCTAGCCTCCACCTAATCATCCCATTAAATGCCAAGAAAGGCTAGAGGAACTAAACATGTATAGCTTGGAGCAGAGAAGGGAGAGGGGGGATATGATAACAGTTATCAAATATATCAAGGGTTGTGACCAGCTAGAGGAGGATGGCATTTTTCGAAGGAAGAGGTGTAATAGAACAAGAGGGCATGAATATAAAATGGAGGATGGTAGCATAAGAGAAAATGTGCGGAAAAATTACTTCACTGAAAGGGTGATAGATAATTGAAATAGCCTCCCATCTGAGGTGGTTGAGGCCAATACAGTAGAACAGTTTAAACTTGCTTGGGATAAATATAAGGATATCCTAAATCTCAAACTAAATTGAGGGTAAATAGGGTCAGTATAGTATAAATAAACAACTGGGCAGACTGGATGGGCCATGTGGCATTTATCTGCCGTCATTTTCTATGTATCTCTGTATGTACTGATAGCCAGAATGTTCTAATGACCGAACATTGCCACAAACAGTGGTAAATATCCATTTCTTAGTTTACATGTACTTTATTTTTATCGCCATTGCTCATTCTGTGCTTGGTAGTATTTGGCAGAAATATCACTTTTCTGTGTAACATTTTGCAAGCCACTGAATTCCATATTTAGCTGTGTGAATATCCATTAAAATGATCCATCTGACATTAACCCTTTGCTTTCTCTCTTATTAAAATTCTTACTTAATATTAATATTAATATGTATATCACAATATGTATTCAGTTTCAATGACACAGGATTTCTAGGTCTTATTCCCCTATAATTTGAGAGTACCTGTGTCACTCTAGACTCTTCTCATCACTCTATGGCTACTTGATCATTGTAATCAGCACCTGTCCTTAAAGCACAGCCTTTTGCATCTCTGCTTATCCCTGTGGTTGAAAGAATATCCTTTAAGCACTTGATAATCTTATAAAATATGGATTTGGTTCTTCAGTTCTATAGTTCTGCTTAATTGTATTTGCAGGAACTGTGATAATCAGGCGTGTGCAGTAACTATTCTATATCATATAGATTATCACTGGAATATTCTGCCAGTGTACAGGTTTGGAATTAGGTGTGTATTGTAGTTTGTAAGTGCCAGTGATTTGTTCGTGTGGTGTATGAAAGAACTATCTCCTGTGGGACTTCTTGTCTCCTGGCTTGTTTCCTGTAGGTCACATGATTGCCTAACAGCAATTGGGTGGGAGTATTATGGGATAGCGCACGCTGCGGCGTTGCCAGGGAGACGCATCCTAGCAGCAGTGCATGAAGTCACAGCTAAAGATAGCACTGACAGCACAGAGACAGAGTGTTATACTATGTGTGTGTATATCTGTGTGTATCTATCTGTGTCAGCATCCTTCTATTGGTCTGATGGTTTCTTTGTGCTTTTGTGTGGTTCATGCTGTTGATTTCTAAAATGGCATCATACTGGTTGTCAATCTGTTGCACTTTCTTATTATTGTAAGTAAATAATATAGGATTATTCATCAAGACACTTTACATTGATATTGCAAATACTTATCTAAATAAAAATGCAAAAATCAGGTCCCATATCCATGTGTAACTGCTAGAATGTTAAATATTATCTAAATAGCACAACTGGGACGAGGGGGTAGGTCAGAAGACTCTATTAAATTATTAAATGTTCATCATGTTATATAGTCTTGTGATTCCTATAGAATGTGATAGCAGATAAGAGCCACTTGACCCTTGCATTCTACCTAATATTTTTAAAAAAACCATAATGACCCTATTTTAACCCTTGATTAAGTTTAAGATTTAGGATATCCTTATATTTATCCCAAGCATGTTTAAACTGTTCTACTGTTAAGGTTGCTACACACTGGAGCGATTATCGGCCTGTTACTACAATTGTCGTGGATCGGGCCAAAATCGCTCTAATTAGTGAACAGGATCCATTTTTACACAGCGCAGCTTTGGCTGATCCCTGTCTCTACTACTCATTGCACTGGCTGCTGTTGCAGATCTATTTATTAGGCTGCTCTGACACTTTTGAAGTATACTTCAAATGTGTCAGAGCAGTATAATACATAGATCAGCTGCACTGGCCCTGCCCCCTTCTTCTACTAGGGTTATCGGTCAGAGCAGGAAAGGTGTATGGTGCTGGCGGGAAATTGTCCCGTTTATCCGGCCACCCCCTGCTGGGATCAATAATTACCACAGCTGTATGGCCAGTTTAAACCTTGATCTCCTCAGATGGGAGGTTATTCCACTTATCAACTAACCCTTTCAGTGAAGTCATTTTTCTGCACATTCCTCTAAACCTACCAGCCTCCAGTTTATACACATGCCCTTGTTTTCTAATACACAGTTCCCTTAAAAAAATGATACTCAACTGTTCCTGGTTACACCCCTTAATAACTTTGTAAGCTGCTATCATACTCATCCCTCTCCCTTCTCTGACCCAAGCTATACATGTTTAGTTCCTTTAGTCTGTCTTGGAATGTTTTGTGTAACATGCCATGGACCATTTTAGTTGCTCTTCTTTGTACATTGTCTAATGTATTTATGTCCTTCTGGAGAGATGGCCTCCAGAATGGAACACAGAATTCCAGGTAAGGTTGTACCAATGACCTATAAAGTAGAATTACTATTTCTCGCCTGCTACTAATTCCTCACCCTATGCAACCAAGCATCTGACTTGCCTTTCTCATTTCTCTCCTACCTTAAGTATGCCACATCTGTGCCCAGGCAGCCCAAAATGGCTGTTGTTCTCCATTTTTAATGTGCTTTTATGCAAACGTGTTATTAATACTGTGTAGAACAGAACGTTCAAGGCCAAGACATGCCGATAAGGCAGCTTGGTGGGAGCAGAGGGTATGTGACACTAACATGCTAGCTTATACTGTGCATATGTGGATAGTAGAAATTAGTTAGACAAGTATTATTCCAATTAACTTGCTTAAAACATGATTATAACCTAATAAGGTAGGGAGTTCCGGCTCTGTTGTTGTCGGGGTATAAAAGACTTGGCACAAAGTCAGCTCGCTGGCTTCATACGGACAGATCTGACTAAGTGCAGGGGTCATCCGGGCGTTGTATGTAACTGACCTGCCTTGAGTGCAGGAGTAACCTGGGCTTTGAACGTAACTGTTCTGACTGAATGCAGAAGTGACCCAGGCTTTGTACATAACTGACCTGAGTAAACGCAGACGTACCCGCTGACCTTTTCCAGCTCGACAACAATCGAGATAGGGGCCCCTGTAACCTGGTGATCATTATCAAGCAATAACTACCAGCTGAAGCTAAGTTTTATTCATGTATTTTGGTTAATTCTTTATTAAATACTATATTTTATAAGAATTGTCTTGTGTGGTGTCATTTAACTCTGGGTATTTACCGAACCTTAAGTTTTACCAGGAACGTACATCTCTGTAGAATATTGACTTGTACATATGGACATGGGACCTGATCCAGAACTACGCCTTGGAGCGAATTTACGCATGGCAGAGACGTAAAATTGCTGTTTTATACGCACTGCGCTCGCGCACCATAGAAAATACGCACATTAACGTAGCGTAATTGTGAACGTATGGGCCATTCACGTATGTGTCACATAAATACTTACGTGTGGGCGTGACAATTTAACGTTAGTCTAAATTAGGTGTGAAATACGTGAAGTAGGCGGGGGGTTGTATTTAAAGTGTACAGTATGGGCGTGCTTAGCTGCGTAAATTCGTTCAGCCCATACGTACGTGTGCGTATGACTGCGGTTACGTTGAAAAAAGTTAAGGTAGGGTTTGGAAAGTGTATCTTGACAAAATACGTCCGTGCAAGGGGTGTGCCGAGGGGAGCGTAGCGAATTTACGTGCACGAAAATACGCTCCGCGAATAAACATACGGCAAACGTAGTTCTGGATCTACCCCATTAACTGTAAGCAAGCCCTTACTGTAAAATTTAAACGCCTATATCCACCCACCATTGTATCTTGTACGCATGGTAAGTGGGTCAGCCCCTTTGCGGAGGCTGAATTCTGCATAGAACGCACCTTGATCTGGCTACGTTCCTTTGCGTAAATAATGGTACTGCACTGCACAGTGCCAATTCACAGGTGACTTACATATATAACATACGACAGTCATCAGACAATCTTAGTTCTGGATCAAGGCCAAGATTTTCTTTGCTTTGAAACAAGAGAAATTAGCCAGATAGTTAACCCTTATGGAATACAGTGCACAGGAAAAATATTGCATTTGCTTTTATTTTCTAGGAAATCTAGGTAAATGACAAGTAGTATTTCATGGGTTGCTATAGGTAACACCAAAGTTTCATAGTTTTTTATTAATGTCTTTGTAATTGTTTCTCCATTAATATTTGTTTACTTCAGCACACATGCTTTGCTGTTTAAGTACCTCAGAGAGAAAATCTATATGACATAATGGATCATGTCATTTACTGCAGGTGATCCATTACCCTCTGCATCCATTAACATGGGTATGTTTTTGGCAAGGGATGCTTCGTCTATTGAATTAACACATACAAACACTATCCTTCAAATAAATGTATAGTCAACAGAAGTATAAGCATGGAAGAGTTGATGAATACTGTAATATAGGTACTTATTTTCTTTCTCCATGTGTTACCGAGTTACCTTGACTTTAATGGGTCTCTGATGTATAGAATGTGATTTACGTTTCTCCCTCCACAACAAAAGTGTAAGTCTCTGGACAATAAAAATAGTGGTGAACAAGTAGACTGCAGACACGAATTGTAATGACTGATTAAGTTATTTCCAACACTGAATCAAAATGAACTGAGAAGTTCAACAACAAAGAAAACTTTCTATATGAATGGAGACCATTAGTTGTTATTCCAAGAATGAAGTTCTACAAAATGATCAATTTATATGGAAAAACATCTGTAAATAACCCCCTGTGTAAAAGAGGCATCTAAATCTGTACTGTACTGTGCCATAATATTCAATGGCAAATACGTTTATTTTTTTGTACCATACTGAACAAAAAAAATCTAGATGGTAATGTCCGCCAGTAATTCTAACACCTTGGGCAGTTTGAAAACCTAATATTATTGTAAGTGTTCATTCTCTCAATAAAATTTTAGCTTTATTGTTACATAATAAATGATAACCTTCAGAAACTATGCACTCAGTACTTTTCTAAAACAGAGTAAAATACAGAGTAAAATATGCTCATTTTACTTCCAACTAGTTACTGAAAGAGACTTCATTATAATGAATGAATGTTCATACAAAAAATAGATTGAAATACATTCTGTCCTTCCAATACCACTCACTGCTCAACCCCACTGTAGCCAATCAAACACTCTAATTACAAGACTGATTGTAGGTTATGATCAAAGTAAAAAGAACTTTTATAGCACCCAGTGGTGTAACGTCTATTGGTGCATGCAGTACAACTGCTAGGGGGCCCAGAGGAGAGGGGGCCCATGGCATGGTACTCTAACCAAGATCCCAGAGGTTGGCAGCGTAAAGCAGTGCTCAGCTCTCCATGTCTGAGGGTTGTGCACTGTTTATATGTACATTGCCGGAGCTGAGAATTACTAGCAATGCAATTTATAAATGGCACACAGTACCTTGCTATGGGGCCCGAGCACATGACCACATTACTCCTTGACACATTTGTTAGGGTTGAAGTGGTCCAAGTGAATAAGGTGTGTGCCAATGAAGACATTGGGCCTGATCCAGAGCAACGACCGCAAGCGAGCGTACGATCATCGTAAGCGAAAATTCGGTAAAAAATTCGCAACGCGCATGCCCAGTATGACAGCTTCCGGTCGCCTGGGCGTCATGAGCGAATAGCGGGCGTATTGTGAGCATATTTTGCGCTCGCGGGGCGTTCGTTCAGCACGATGGTCGGCTGGGCGCCCGTTTTACTACAGGGAGGTGGGGATATTAATTTTATTCTTTGCATGCAAGGATATATCTTTGAATTGCTAACTGCACACAGATACTGTCCAGCTTTACTATCACACTGTTATTTAGACTTGGGATAGGAAACATAACCTCTCAACTGTTTGCAACAGATGAAATATGACTCCCCTGCAATCAACATGGTTTAGCCCAGGAGTAACTAAGATCATGCACTTAACTAGGTCTGGATCCAGCCCATGGTCAGTAATGCACTGCATACATAATACAGGGTTGTTGAAATTCACATTATCAAGTCCTGTCTATTTCTAGGAAATTCGGAATTTCTCCGAATTTTGGGAGTCTTACAGGACAGTCGGCAACCCTGAAATAACGTAATTCAGTTTGGATCCTCTGGATGCTCTTAGCTTAGCCTCATTGTCTAGCTGCCATTGAACAAATCAACAGGAACTGCTGATTGGTTGTAATATATTGTACTTTATAATTCCTTAATCCAGACTGACGACAGGCACCACTGAAGTCAACCTTATCACAAAGCTGAGGCCTCACAGGTGTTTCTTGTGAAGTAGGGATGCTTGGCATTTCAGATGGCATGCCAGCATCAGTGCTGAAACTGGCAGACCTCTACTAACTGCAAGCTCATCAACAACATAATTATGGATCTGATTTAGAGATTGAAAATAAGAGAGGAAAGTTATTCCTGGGCAAAAACCATGTTGATTTCAGGAGAGTCATATTTCATCTGTTGCAAATGGTATTATAGTTGAAAGGTGATGTCTCCCACCCCAAGTCTAAATAACAGTGTAAAAGTAAAGCTGGTCGGTATCTGTGTGCAAAAAAGCAAAATGAAAGTATTATCCCTGCATACATAGAATAAAATGAATATGACTCCCCTGCAATCAACATGGTTTTGCCCAGGAGTAACTTTCCTCTCTTATTTTCAGTCTCTGAATCAGGGCCAGTGAGCCTATTTCATGCAAATCCTGATTATGTTTATTCATAATTTTTCTCACTACAAAAACCCTATTACTAATGACCAGTTACTGAATAATTGTTCAGTATAAAATCTGAAAACTAGAATATAAATATAAAAAAAAGTTTAAATCTTTCCTACATTCTGGTTCAACTGCTTCTCTAATACTTCAAAGTATCAGATAGCTTCTAGTCATAGAAAAAGGAAACTTGTGTCCTGGAAATGAATAGGTTACAGTAGAACGACTAAAATGGATGCAGGTCTTGAGGCATTTCAAAATTCACATTCAACTCTTTGATCCATTAAATTATTTAAGAGCTTTATATATATCAATGTAGTTAAAATGAATTCCTTACTGCCTGTGGGCAATATATGATAAGTGGTCAGTCTCATCACACTGCTGTTCTCTCAACCTATGTTCTCTATGTCTGTCACTGCATGTAAGATTGCAAAACACAGCAAGGTCAGTGTGACCTCTGACCTGTAATATTTGTACCCTTAGGATGTAAAGGACATGGCATGAAACAGAGACATTGGGCCGGATCCAAACCTACGGGCACCTTACGAGCTCCCGAGGTCCTTACGGCCATCGTCATATGGGGGAGTGCACGCCCCCTACACTGTCGGTAGGAAAGCTGGACACTTAGATGTCCATATTCCTACCATAACTTTTACGATCACGTATGCGGCCTTACGGCTTTATACCTGATCGTAACAGGGCTTCCCCTGCCCCGTCCCCTCATTAGCATGTCTATCTCCACCTTCACGGCAGATTTACAACATGCGTAAAGGGGGGGAAAGCCCCCTTTTCATAAGAGCTCGCGTACGTAACGTTCGTTCCATACGCCAGCCCTTACGGCGTTGTACGAGCTGTACATAATTCCCCTGTCGGCCGTTACCCAGGATCATCCCCATTGACCCTCGAGAAGTTTGGACATTGTTGGTTACGCTATTCAGCTTGTGGATCTCAGATATAACAAGGAGGGGGTGCACAATGACAGGAGGAAATAATTCGGTAGAGGTGCAAATTCAGAGGAGCACAGACCTTGGAATAAACTTGATGCAGGTACAGGAATATTAAAATACCCAAACCAACCAATCATCTGAAAAACATCTGCTTGAGTACCAGAATATCACCTAAAAGGGTTTAAGTGACACTAATAAAAAATATATGAATGGGAATGAAAACAGGATTGACACCAAGCAGAAGCTTGTGTCATGGAAGCAAATATTTAAAATAGGAACACAATTTACAATTTGAATTGACAGTGATAATAGTAATAGTGCTTAAAACATTTTTAAAATATCTAAAAAAAATGTTCAGATTAAGAATTGTGTTTGCTAAATCTAAGAATAAATTTGAGAATAGATCACATAAACTAAGCACACATTATGAGATAATTGGTCAGACCTGCCAGATGAATGTACATGAACGATTAACCCGACAAAAAAATCACTGGGAATCTGATGATTGGGTATTTGTCAGACCATGTCGTCCCTCTGCATAAAAGTATAAGTAGAGAAGAAGCGGCAAACTACCGACTAGTGAGTCTAACATCAGTAGTAGGACAATTGATGGAAACACTGTTAAAGGAAAAAATTGTACAGTATCTTCAATCCACAGGATCCCAAGCAACATGGATTCACTGGGGGAATATCATGTCAAACAAATCTTATTGAATTTTTTGACTGGGTCAGTAAAGTATTAGATAAAGGGGGAGCTGTAGACACAGCTTATCTAGATTTTAGCAAGGCTTTTGACACTGTGCCACATCGAAGACTGTTAAATAAGATGGAAACTTAAGGGTTGGACTTAAAGCTAGTTGCATGGATACAATCTTGGTTACAGGATAGACAACAAAGGGTTGTAGTAAATGGAATCTCTTCTGGGGATGGTAAGGTAACCAGTGGAGTACCCCAGGGTTCTGTACTTGGACCAGTGCTATTTAATATCTTTATAGGTGATATTG
>WWET01001347.1:89864-103474 GCA_011038615.1 Limnodynastes dumerilii | reverse complement strand
ATAATATATATGCATATATATTGCAAAACATAATATATGATATAGTAGAATTCTGATTGGTTCTTTGCCCCACTCCAATAAAACCTAAAATTTAAAGCAAAAAAATGGGGCACTTTATGGTTCATTAAATGTTTTTAATAATAACATCACCAGTACTTAGAGTAATTTGATCAGGAAAATGATTAAGACTGCAGCAAATAAGCTTTTTTTTTATCAAAGACACTGTAATGTATTGCTTGTGATCCATGTATGGTATGTGAAAACAGCTCTTCTCTACACCTACTCATTTCATCATTAGGACAACAAAACACTACTTAGTAGCCTTATGCCAGATCAACTTGTAAAGCCAATGGTCAAAAAGCCTAGAATCCCTTTCTTACTAATACAGTTTTGTACTTTGACTTTTAATTGCAGAATACCTTCTGTTTCGGTTTCAAACAAATCCAACCTCTGATTGTTCAGTTGGCAAACACTGGATGTGTGTGTCTGCTTACACGACTCATAACATCCAATTTTGGTCACTTGAACAAGTCATATGATTTGTAAACCTGCTTAAAAATCAGCCAGTCTGACCACCAATCACCCGACCAATAACCAAGTGCTTATGCTCTTGCCGCTGCTTTATCCAATTCTTCTCCTGATTCTGACATCATACGGCACCGCCTTTGTGTGTGAGTGACAGGTAGTATGGTTTGGAAGATTGGAAGAGTGTGTATGTACAGTGACACGATTGTTTCAGCAGATACAGGTCGGAGATCACTGTGAAACTGGACAAACGTGTCCGGTGGATTGGGTGTTGTATCTATGTCTCAGTCCAGTGTTCCCCAACCTCGGTCCTCAGGGACCACTTACAGTGCATGTTTTCCAGGTGTCCCTGCTGGAGCACAGGTGTGTTCATTACTAACTGTCACATTTTAAAAGCTCCACAGGTGCTGCTCATTATATCACTTGTGATTCTTTAAGGAAACCTAGAAAACATGGACTGTTAGTGGTCCCTGAGGACTGAGGTTGAGGAACACCGTCTTAGTCTACTGAAGGACTGTGTAAACAGTGTGGTCTTCAGTTGAATCTGAAAAGAATTAGACAAGTGTGTACCCAGCTATAAGGAATGAACATGCTGCTACTTTCTGTTCATTCAGTGCCTCTGGGTTAAAAGCTGTGTTTTTGTGAAATGGGCATCTAATTATCCCACAGGCTTAAAAAAGTGACATTACCTAAATGAAGAAAATTGCTACTACTGTTTATATGTTGACAGACTCATTATAGTCCTGTTTATTCCCTTGTCTTTCATTCCTTTATAGTCAAGGTATTTAGAAAACACTTTTAAATCCAACAAATCTGTTAAATAAGCAGTTTCTTAATGTTCCAGTTATAATAATTAAAATGTGCTGTTGTTTTGTTATTATTGGATAACTGGTTCTTTTCATGCATGTGGCAGTAATTAGAAAAATCATGAATTTGGTAATTGCATAAATCAAACACAGACATTACTTACAACTGCAGGAATTTGTGTGTACATTGACATCATGGCACATAATTATTTCTATATTCTGTATATTTAAATATGTACATTTAAAAAATGCATTCCCTCAACTCAAAAATAATACAGCTTCAACCTGGACACTAAGTTTTATTTTTTATGTTTAAGTTGTGTGGTGACACGTTGTATATGCAGCGATAAAAAAAAATGTACTAGACCAATATAAATACAATTACCATTAGTGTACAGTACACACAGGAGCAAAATTGCCCTACAGGGAAGACATGTAGAAATGTTTTTATTATTTGTAATAAGATCATTGAGGGTTTTTAGTAGCGTTCAGTAAGCTGAATAATAATAAATATAATGATAACCCTGTGATATTTGCAGAGTCTTACAATGTGATAATTAGACTCTCTGTACAGTCAATTCCCAGTTATGTAGAATGATCTTGACCATAATATTCTATTATATTTACATATGTACCTAGTTACTGCATTTAACCTTTCATATACACAACACAAATAGAATATTTATATATATTATTAAAATGAAAGTAGGTGAAGGTGCACTTTTATTGTTTTAGAACAGCTTATTAAAATTCCAACAGCAAGTGTCTTAATAAATGGGTAACTGGGCTGCCTAGACACACAACTTAAAGACACTGGGCCTGATCCAGACTTAATAACGACAGGCAATTTACACATGCAGTATGCGTAGCTGTGGGTGTGCACTGTGCATGCACGCAGCAGATGTTACTCATCATAACTTTGATTGTACACAACTTATACGTAACTCTATACGAAAGTGTGTCATACCCACACAAGCCGAATATATGCATTGTGGGCAGAGGAAGGCATTTACAGTGTACAGTATAGGCTGGGTTAGGCACGACACGGCGATACTTACGACCAGAGATACACGAGAAAAAGTTAAGGTAGGGTTCTGAACACGTAAGTCAGTAAGCTACATAAGTGAGAGGGGAGTACCCGGGGGAGTTACGCATGCGTGCGTAAAACGACCTTAAGTCTGGATCAGGCCCAATGTGCACAGAAGCAGTTAGCGGCACAGTCATGAGCCATCTGGCATATTTTTATGTTATTTTTGCAATGCAAATGCCAGCAATAGTGAAACACACAACTATGTGAGATACATAGTAATATGTGATCTAGACATAAACTGTGGAGAGGAGTGTTCTCATGTAAAATATTCCATCATGTTGACACAATTTACACCTGATGCACCATGAAAAGTGTGCCAACACGATCTGAAATGGAGGCAGAGCAGCTGCATGGCCCACATGTAAGTCATGCTGCAAAGACGTGCTCAGCAAATCCTGGACCAGAGTCTCATATTCTTTGGTGTCTGTTCCAGGCCCTCATTGCCAGTCATTATGGCCAGACCCTTGATGTACAGACCAACTTAGTACTTGTTATTCAGCAACAGGCTTACATAGATGTATGGTGGATTTACATCTCTACACTGTCATGGAACAGGAATGGGGACACACAGATGTTGCTCATAGCAACCAATCAGATTCAAGCTCTCACTTTCCTAGGAATGTCAGCTAAAATCTTTAGGGACAAACATGTCCTGAAGATAGGGGAAAAGGTCCCCTGAAACGTTGGAATTAAATTGACCATCTTGTTTTCATCATAAGCAGTCTGGGAGTGCCACTCTTTTTCTATTGTGTATTGGATTGGCCGTGGCAGTGCACCCCAGCAAGTTACATATTTGATTATGGAGTGCCGTCTCCTTCTCTGTTGTTTTATATATATATACTTCCAAAATAGAGATTGCTCAGATCAATCTATAAGGTAATTTATACTGCAGGTGCACAAAGCAAGGGGAGTTTGCACAAAAACAAAACACTGCCTGGCACTCAGCCATTACCCAGTGACTTACCATAATCTTCTATCTTTAAAATAAATATATATATACTGTGTATATACACACACACACACACACACACACACACACGAAAGCTATTAAATAACTTTCCTAACTATTCCTCCTCACCAAAAGTAATTGTCAATTATTTAATTTTCAGTTATGCTTCAAGAGGCTCTTTCATTCCACCCACCTGCAATTTGCAATGTACATAAATGTTCACTAGGAGACTGCAACAAAAAAAAGTCTATACTTTACTGCTGAAGCACTGAATTGTCTAAAAGACAGCACACAAAACATACTACAAGTTATGTAGTATGTCCCAAAAACACAAAAACTATTCCCAAAACACACTAGATTTATTTAATCTAAGACAAATAAAATGTATTGTTTTGGGAACTGCAGTCTGTGACAGTATCAGGCTTGTTAAATGATATTGCTGCCATTTATATCCCAACAGAAGTGAGGGTATGGGATATTAACATTGGTTTATTTTACAGTTTTGGGGCCAAATTATCTAAGATGCAGGAAAGGAAAAGTTGAGATGTTGTCCATAGCAACCAATCAGAATCTAGCTGACATTTTCCAGTATGTAATAGGAAAGTTAGAGCTAAAATCTGATTGGTTGCTATGGGCAACACCTCCACTTTTCCTTTCCTTCAGCTTAGTAAATCTGGCCCTCAGAGTTTGTGTTTGTACATGGATACAAGTATATACATTGCAAGGAGACAGAACACAGCAATACCCAGGGTAACTGATTTCCATAACCCCCCAATGATCCCCAGCTTACATGAGAAGCTTGCTGGTGTAACCTCATCTCTCAGGGAAAATCTCCCCCCCAGCAGTTTTAAACCCTTCTAGGATTTAATTTAAATTTTTTTTTACTAATCAATTAACATTGATCCAAGCATATGATCGTTCAGCATTGCTGTCTTTGCAAACATAAATGCATCTAAATGATAAGATCCATAGAGACCAAAATTCAAAACATATGCACACTCTGATCCTCCTCTTAACATAATCACAGTGCAAAGCACAACATCATCAAGAATCACATCAACATAAAATGTCAAATGTCAGCATATGATAAACACCACCATGTGCAAACCCCAAAATGACATTTAGGCTACATGAGAAATAATACACAAACAAGTAATCAGATTTATGTCCCTATTATTCCACTCTATAGCTTGTATGTATACACACATATATTCCACATAAAATATAACATCTATATTTAAATGTTGGAAGATCACATAAATGCAATCTGACAAAAATACATCAGCAAATAGATTTTTAGTATTGTATAACCAGAGACTGGGCAAAGAAAATGCTCCTCCATTATGGAAGCATCTAGCTCCATATTCATGGATGCATAATTACATGAAGAAGGTAGACAGAAGCTTCAAGTTTTCCTTAACCATATTTACTTTTCCAATGGCATATGTGCAATAAAAATAATCCATTGTTCATCTCCAGCAGTAACGTCTGCTTAAAAATGTGTACAAAGCTACCAGTATGCCATTGTATATACAGACATTGCTCCAGAGGTGTACATGTGCTAGCACTCTCACACATGGACACATACAGATGCTAAGGAAATACATGCTGGTGTCTAAAGATACCACACCCCCTCAATTTCACAATGAATCTCTACTGCCCCTCTATGCTGAGTTCTGGAATTGCAGCATTAAACTAAATAGAGAAATGGCATTAAGATGGAAGATAATTTTCTGTAAATAAAATAGTTAATGGCATGGTGTCTAATAAGTGCTATTTATATTTATCTGCATCCTACATACGCTTTGTAACTACACAATTTATGGGTGTAAACCAGGTAATACTCATATGTTTATTTGTCAATATTCACCTTACATATCTTGCTCACTAGTTTTATTTACATACACCTGTATATGGGAACATAATTTCCCTTTGCATGTCAGTTCATTGCAACTACAGCATCTACAGCATGTAATTATAAGCCATCTATTTCATAAGCCATCAGTAATATCCAGTCCTTTTATCCTTCCATTTTGGTGCATCTCTGGGAAGCCTGAGTCCATTTTGTTGCATCTCTCTTGTACATTGTTACCTTAATAACTGGCCTTTTATGTGCTGTACATTAAATTCACCACACACAATAGATAGGATTTGTATTGTGTGTATATATCTGGTTACTGATCGACTGCAGTCCATTTCTCTGTTTGATGGATTATGCATATGACTTTTTCTTTCCTTCTAAATCTGTGTATCTTCTTCTGACAATATTCATACCAGGAGGATATTAATAACCATCTGTGTATTGTGTAACAGTGCATATGCATTGTGGCATATACATTCATTTGTGTCTGAAAAGGCCCATCACACAACCTACATGTGAATCTCTACTAATGTCAAAAGGTGTTCATGAAATAGAGGAAAATAAATTCATAAGTAACAGCAGCACAACACCCTTATCTTTACCCATGTAATGCATGAGAGGTTTAATAGAAGTATGTAGGTAAGAAACGTGTAATTGGTGACAGAGGACACAAGTAAGATGGAGTCATCATATGACAGACACACTGGATATAGAGAAACATGTAATGTATGATGAGCTGATCATATGACAGTGACACACCAATGCACTATGGAAGATGCAGCGTATTAACTATTACCTTAATCACGGCAGTCTAGTGAGCCGCCTCTCTCGGTCTGTCTCCCTGGTCCTCTCCTTGTCTCTCTGCCTTACACAATAGTGCACAAGTCTTGTGTCCCCAGGGCCTCTTGTCACAGCACAGTCCCCATCTGGCTAAGTGTCGTCTCTGGGAGATAGAGGACTGGAGTGAGGCATGAGGGGGATGGGGATTATGTGCCCAGAGACCCTTAGAAGAACTGATGGTGCACTGCTCCGATGCTGTGGCTGGGGGTGGATGGACGGATGGAGAGAGGAGGGTCTCAGACAAGGTTCCGCCTATTCCCCGTCGCATCCCCACGGAGGTCAGTCACGCCCTGAGCGCAGCACCGAGCTGTTCAGCACCGAGGACAGCACCCGTCACCACGCTCAGGTCGATATTGCACCCCAGCACTAGTGCCTAGTGACACATGAGTGGAGGCATGTGCAAAACACGGCGTGCTCAAGTAATGCTTTTCTGTATGAAATAGAATTATTAGTTATATAGGGGCACATTTATTAATGTCATCTTTTGTTTACTAAATGTGCAGAAAAAGGTGTTTTGGATATTTTAGTTTAAAAATAAGCATATATAAAAGGCAAGTCATAGATAGCATAGTTATTCCCACTGATATATAGTGGATTATAAGGACTGTATCCAGATTTAGTAGTTGGGGTAGTTGCACATGCACAGGTTACGAACTTTCAGCTCGGACTGGTCCTGTGGCAGGGGGTGGAGTGGAGCGACGTTCTTAATGGTGGAAGAGGGGTATTTAAATCACAAAGTATGGGTTTGGCTAAACCATATGTACAATCCTCATTTAGGCAAAGGCCCCTTTTAAAGTGTGGTCGATGTGTAAATGTTCGTTGCGAGTCCCCACTGTGATGCTTTATGGCAGTCCCTATTTCGAATGACAGCCGTTCTAGAATTTTCTTTATGAATGGGTGAGTATGTGATCGGAAGCGGACCACCGGAGAGGTGAGTAACCCTCTTCAGGGACATAGGGCCCGATTCAATTGCCGGCGAAGTTTTCAAAAACTTTGCGTCGGTAAAAATACGACGCCTTCGCCGGCAATTGAGCGATAAAAATTCGTCCATTCAATTATTTTTTTACCGCTGCGCTAAAACAGCAGGCAGCGGTAAAAAAATAACCAGAGAAAAAAAAACTCTCTGTTAACGCCGCAAATCACCTCCTGCTAGCAGGAGGTGACAGGCGCTAGTGAGAGACTATTACCCAGTGCCTGAAATCACNNNNGATGGAAGAGGGGTATTTAAATCACAAAGTATGGGTTTGGCTAAGCCATATATACAATCCTTATTTAGGCAAAGGCCCCTTTTAAAGTGTGGCCGATGTGTAAATGTTCGTTGCGAGTCCCCACTGCGATGGCTGTCTTTACGAAGTAAAGTAAGTTGCTTTTTGCCAGTCCCTATTTCAAATGACAGCCGTTTTAGAATTTTCTTTATGAATGGGTGATTATGTGATCGGAAGCGGACCACCGGAGAGGTGAGTAACCCTCTTCGGGGACTTAGGGTTAGGCTGCATAATTATATTAGTATTCGGTGCTCCAGAGCTCGATTGCTATGCTACTTTGAGGTATAACCAATCGTTTGCCCAGCCAGTACAGAAAAGGGACCCACACTCATAAATGTTAAGGTAGGGTCCTGGTGGCAGAAAGACATAAATGTGATAGGCGTGTTCTCCCCTCACACTTATGCAAATTAGGATTGTGTGGTGATCCTACAGTAGACCTCCACACCAGAGGTCAGATCACAAATTTCTATTAAGTTTAGACCCGGTCTTAAGTCATCAACAGTACCCTTACCTTTTCCTCAGCCCAGTCAGGGATTACCTGGTTCAGGAAGTCTCTTTGTTTTCAACTACAGAAAGGACTGGGAGCCAGAGCTAGGGCATAGTGGTAAGCACTGCAGGGAGTGCCAGCATTCTGCCTGCTCCATGGTGCTAGTTCCAAGCTCACAGTTGCTATCCTCTGATGGGCTATACAGGCTTGTATAACCCAGTGCCGGTCATACAGCACCTGCAGATTCCATCAGTGTGACACTGGAATGACCTAAGGTCATGTCAGCATCATTCACAGCAGAGAGCATGCTGGAGAGGAGTGAAGTAGAGTGAAGACAGAAAAAGTAAGTGAATTATCAGTGGTTGCTAAAAAGAAAGGTTTGGGAATTGGGTGGCTGGAGACATATGGGGTGGGCTGGATAGCTGGAGACAAAAAAAGGGGGAAGATTGGATGGCTGGAGACACATAAGAGGAAAAAATGGATGGCTGAAAACAAAAAGTGGGGAATGGAAGGCTGGATGACTGGAGATATAGGGTGGTGGAGATTGGGTGGCTAGAGATAAACAAAGGGGGGGTATTGGATAACTGGAAACACAAGGGGAGAAATTGTATGAACGGAGACACACAATGGAGAGATTGGATGGCTGGAGACCTAAAAAAGTGGGATGGGTTGGGATTGCAGAGGTTTTAGGTACTAACAAGGTGTGCTTACCTTGAAAGCAGCAGCCTGTCACTCTATAGGAGGGTCCTAAAAAACCTCCAGTAAGGAAAATCTCTTCTGGGTAATATTGGTTGGCTGAAGAAATACATGGGGGTGGGGGTTGAATGGCTGGAGACACAAATAGGGAAGATGACTGGAGACACACAAGAGGGGGATATTGGATGACTGGAGAGCATATACTCATACACACACATACACACACGCACACAAATATTTAGAACATGAGGGGAAAGGGGGGCAGCAGTAGCTGAAACACTTAATGAGACCCTTATTCTAAGTATATTTCATATATAAAAAATATATATGTTTCTGCTCAGACCTAGTGCAGTGTATGCAAATGTACATGCGTGGGGAGGTATCACTGGACAACATAACAAGGCTGTCCTTCTGTTGTATTGTGGTTACAAATATGTTTCCTGTATTTTATGAAACTGATGTTTTTTGAAGTGTTATTTGTCGGAGAGCTCCCAAAAAAAAAGCATCATTTTGGGTGCAACTAAATGAACAATCAGTCACAATGTGCAATCTTAATACGAATACCCCGTTACATTGTAAAACGAACATTCAATAAGAAAACACTCAGAGCTGATCCATCGGTGATACCAATCATCTAGAAAAAGAAAGGGTAATGTTGTAATACACCCAAAGGTCTTATCCATTTGTAACTCGATCTGGCCAGCAAGCTCTGTTAATGGCCTAAGTGTTTTGGAGGCAGATGAGACCAACCTAAAAAGGCCTATCGAACCGACTACCTATCAATCAGCAAGTGAGCTCATATTGCAAGAACTAAAACCAGAACAAGTGTTAAGAAGATAATGCTATATCTACTGCCTAATTCAATTAAAGTAAATTGGCTGAGAACCATAATCTTTATACTTGTATGTCTAAATTAAAGGTATAATCTTTATTATCTGTTTACTGAGAATTTAATTAGTATTTTTAACCACCTGCAGGGGGTAGATGATACATGCAACACAGGATAAAAATTAACACTGATTAACGGTATGAGTAATGCTTTAGCAATTAAAGAAGCATCCCCTCAGAATTAACACCCAGTAATTTAATTTAACAAGTTCAAAAAAAATACGGGTGACTGAACCTAAAATGGCAGTTGTCTAAATGTATAAATGGATACTAGAAAGCACAGTCTTCCCCTGGAATGCATTAATACAATCAGCCTAAATCAAACAAGTTCCAGTTCAAACTACTAATATGTATATTTTGACAGGGTCATGAAACCAAGGTTCTATATTGCTTTAAATACATGGGACCAGATAATGAGTTCTGAAAAAGGAACGTTATCCAATGGCTAGATTTTCCTAAAATGCATGCACAAGTATTGCATTTCCTGGGCGTGTCTGGATCCTCTGTAGAGCGATTCAGATTTGTGGGGGGAAATATGCACAGGGTCAGTATTAAATCTCTGGACACCCTATTACCCACCCTATTCCTCTGGCCACCATTATCATTGCTTACTTGTACTTCTTCAATGGCACAGGGGATCAGTTGACCCATGGCTCTTGCATAACACAGTACTAGGCTGGAGCCACATTCCAGGTGATGCCCTGCTGCAAATCTTATTTGACAAGCTCAGCTTTTGTGTCCAAGGGAGAGCAGGTGAAATAAGTGCAGCTGCAGGGGATTAGCTGAGCCGTGGTTTATATGTTCTGCAGTGGCCTCTGTGTTAGGGTCCTTGAGCACCTCTGTGATATACACCCCAGAAGTAAGGAAACCACTGGGGCACGGAGTCTAACTGGGGCCTGGTATTCACTAGAGCCTCTGATGGTGAGGTTAGACTTGGCTGCAGGACACCCAGAAGGTCACGGCCCCTGGCAGTGTTTCCTATGAATGGGCTGGATCCAGACTTAAGTAAGTGCTTGAAATTAGTTACTCCTGAGCTAAACCATGTTGATTGCAGGGGAGTCATATCATCTGTTGCAAACAGTATTAGTGATGAGAGGTGATGTTTCCTATCCCAAGTCTAAATAACAGTGTGATAGTAACGCTGGTCAGTATCTGTGTGCAGTAAGCAATTCAAAGATATATCCCTGCATGCAAAGATTACAATTAACTTGACTCCCCCTGCAATCAACATGGATTAGCCTAGGAGTGACTAATTTCAAGCACTTACTTAAGTCTGGATCTATCCCAGTGTGTGTAAGAGGGCTGGACAGAATGAGGGACCCAGTGAGAAAACAGACAAACACTGCGATGGACATTGGACGGACTAGGGCACACACTTTACCTTGAGAAAGACCGATTCATTCGGTGGAAACGCGTTGGTAGGCGAGCGGTGAGAGTGTACCTGACCTTCGTTATTCTTTTTTCCCTATATTTCCTCTTCCACACCTGGTGTTGTGTTAATAAGCGCCCTTTTTCATCTTGTTACCACCGGGATCTGAGGAGTGGATCCATCTTTGAGGAGAGGGGTTTAATTGAATAAGTAAGAAGGGAGGTCTTCCTCTCCCCCATTCTGGAGGGGTGAAGATTTATAAAAGGATGTATTTTGAGTGATTGTTGGACACTATGATGTTTTTTAACAATATATTTTATTGAATAAATATTTTTTATTATTCTGAGAATTGGAGAAAGGCATTTTTTGGAAATCATATTTGGAAATATCTTTATTGATATGTATACTGGCAAGAGAATCAATAGGTAAACAGGGCTGCCTATATTGAAAAAAAGGTACTCAGGAATCAAACTGGAACTGGCAGAGCACAGAACTGAGACCACAAGACAGACAGGGTAGTGGACACTATGTCCAGCAACTCCTGCTTCAAGAAGCCAGCTCTTTAAAGACCCAGCCTCCAATCAGCTCCTGCTGTCAGACACACCTCCAGGCTGATTGAGGTATGCACTGATTACAGGCCTAGCTGGAGGCAGCTACAGAAATAGATACAGGCCTAGATGGAGGCAGCTACAGAAATAGAACCGGAATGTCAACAATCACATGCTGCCATGATTACCTTGACAGCGTGTAACACCAGGCCCTGCGCCCTAGGCAGCTGCCTAACCCTGTCTATTATGCTGATAGTAAAGTGAGTGCATGCCCTATGTACTGTCCAGACCATGTCATCCCTATTTTAAGTAAGGATGTGTGAAATATTATTCAGTCTCTTTCAGAATTCCTTGTGAGCAAAGGGTGAAAATCCTGGATCCAGATCCCTGCTGCTGCTGTTGTCTTTGGAGCTTCAAGGGCAGTGGCATCAAAGTCTGGACTGGATCCAGAGCTAAGTTAAATTCCCGCACTCACGGAATTGCTAAATGCCGCACACTAGAGGCTAGTGCACTCCTGTGACACTCAATCCTTTGACGTGAGGACTTTGCTGACGGACGGGACACACACACTGATGGAAATGCCTAATCCTTGCATTTCTGTATAATTTAAATGGTTCCCCACACTTAATTTCCATCTATTCAGTCGGGTATAGGGATGTCATTCCCTGTTGGTTGCATTTTTGATCATGCGGAATAGTGTAGTGTTCGGCACGCACAGAGATCCACTATGGAACATCAGTGGCGCATGCACAGTTCTACCTTTGAGGTCAAATTACGCATGCCTCATTCTCTAACCTTAATAGTTCAGGATGAAGTGCTACGAGACTAATATTAATTTGTTTATTAAAGATCATTTCCAAATGTGGAGAAACTGTCAGTTTGTTAGTTATGTATGCATTTGCCCCCATTTAACAGACCTGCACATGAATAGGTGTTAAAATGTTACTTCTGATGTGATTATCCAGCCAGAAATGGAGTCAGATTAGATGGTTCCACACAATTAAGAAGAAGATAAGAACGAACGGATTTGCAATTATACACATGGCAACTTTCTTGACACGCACTTGTTTTTGTTGCTCTTTAATGACTTAAGAAGGCCATTGGCAGCCTTATCTTCCTGCCCATATATGTCTCTTCTTAAGTTGATAAAGTACACGTACTTAGCCAACTGTGCCCTGTGTTCCCCATTTTAATGCCACCCCACACCCACTTTTCTTAACTTCCTTCTTAACTTGGTCTAGCACGCCCCTTCTTACTATTCTCATTAAGAACGGCTTTTTAAATTGCTAATAGATCTCCATTCTTAAATCCTACGTAGATTGCGTAAATAAGGTTACTACGCATGCACAGTTTATTCGTTCTTAAAAATACACACGTTGGACCTTTAGACTCAATGAACTTGAAAATGAGGGCCGTATTCAGAGATACGTTTTTGCAGGGATTTCCGTGTGTATTTTTAGGATCGGTTGAACTGCGCATGCGTAGTAACTAAATTTACGCTATCTATGTTGATTTTACACATGGAAGTTCATTAGGCACGGATTTGTGAATCGCATTTGGGAAAATATGTGCGGAGGGGCGTAATTGTAAGATACATTTAAGTGGGTGGGGGTAGGCATTTAAATGACCATTTGAGGGCGCAGTTAGTTAGATACGCACGTACGGAAGTATTATACGCACGGAAATGCACACTTAAAGATAAGGGTGCTCGAGGCACTTGTAAGTCAAGGACAACCCGTCCGTGTGAGGGGAGTGTCATGGGTGTTGCCTTTCTACGTCCATGCATATCATTGCGATCCTTTCGCTGACGGATCTTTAAATATGGCCCTAGGAGAGGAAGGTTACACCTGGGCAAAACCATGTTGATTTCAGGGGGAGTAAAGTTAATGATATTCTTTGCATGCAGGGATATATCTCTGAATTGCTTACTGCACACAGAGGCCCTGATACAGAGTCGTGCATTCGTCTTTTTTCAGATGGAAGCACAGCAAAAATAAGCACTGTGCATGCTCAAATAGGGAGAAAGATGTGCGCAAGTGTACCCATCCGCTTGCCTGTACACGACTGCACTGCGCCTGTGGAACGATATTTAAATGAGAAAAGGGGTGTTTTTCTTATTTAAATATTATGTGCAGGGCTGTCCGGTTGCTGCTTAACCAGCCGTACGCTTACACCATCCCCCCATCCCCCATCGGGGTTTTCCAAGCGGCAGCATGTCCTGACATCCTCCAAGTATCAGCATGCTCTATCGGGACGGAATTAATTATTTATTTTAGCCATAGCGGC
>WWET01001347.1:75296-89477 GCA_011038615.1 Limnodynastes dumerilii | reverse complement strand
TTTTTTTATTATTTAAAAAAGAAAACAAACGGAAGGTTTACCTGCGGTCGGAACTATTACCGCTCCGACTGCTTTTTTTTTTTTTTCAAGGTAGTTTTTGCTATGGCCAATTCAGAGGTGCACATTTCTAAAGAAACGCACCTCTGATTAGTACGTTTTTTTGCGGCTCTGCATTGCGCATCTGCTAAAACTCTGGGTCCGGTCCCGATACTGACCAGCTTTACTTCTACACTGTTATTTATGTTATTTAGACTTGCGATAGGAAACATCACCTCTCAACTCTAATACTGTTTGCAACAGATGAAATATGACTCCCCTGCAATCAACATGTAGTGAAGCGCCCAATTGATTGAACTGATTTTATGATATCTAAAAAGATACTTCAAGGCATACATTTTGTGTATGATTTTTTTTTGAGCCATAAAAATGACCCTAATGATTTCAGTTCTAAGAGAAAAATAAGCCGCTAGCCATGACTTTTTAATGGATACCTATTATGGTATCCTGGTGTAATTAATACGAGAATCACATTAATGAGAGAAAATTAAACATCTCATTAAAATCATGGGTGACTCAAAAGTAAGAGTAGAAAGGAAATAAAGGAATAACTTTATTGAGGACAACAAGCCTAGAAAGTGTTCCAGAAAATGTTCATACAAACATCAAAAACACAAATAAAATAATATACAACATAGAATGTAATTTATTTTCTCATGATTTCAGTCTGAACAAACTAATAAAGGGCCGGATCCAGAACAACGTACCTCGGCAGAAATACGTCCTTCAGATGCCGAGGACAGTTACTGCACATGCGTAGTAACTATTTTACGTAAACTACGTATCGTTTGGTTATGTAGATTGCGTATATGCGGTCTAACAGTGTAGAAAATATTAATTAGGTGCAGTTATATTAAACAGTTGTTAGTATGTAGCATTTGTATGTATCTAGCCTCTTTTTGTGGCACTGAAGCATCTTCAGTCATACACAATGTATTCATATGTTACCTTTCCACCAGAGAGCTGGTAAAGGGTGGTGAGGTATAGTGCTGAGCATTACATTATTGGGCATATTACAGTATAGACATGATTATTGACAATTAGGCCCTGTTGTCTTTTTAAAACAGTACACAAGAGGGTGTTCAGTAAACACGTGGTTGCTCATTCTAAATCAGTTTTCAGAATAGGCATCCCTGGGGGTGATTACAAAAAAATGTGCAGGGGTGGCCCTAGGTTTTGCAGGGCCCTAGGCGAAAATTTTGAAGGGGGGCCCCATAAAACAATATCACATTAAAATAAAATAATTTTTAGTTTACACACAATACACTACAATAGCAAAAATCACAACAAATGTGCAGTGTGTGCTATTCAGTTAAATCAATTGCTCATTCCCCATCATGTGCCTCCAAGCTCCCCTAAGTATTCTCCAACATGTGCATCCAGTCCCCCTCAGTATTCCCCATCATGTGCATCCAGTCCCCCTCAGTATTCCCCATTATATGCCTCCAGCTCCCCTCAGTATTCCCCCATCATGTGCCTTCCGTCTTGACGACGGAATCCTCACGGTCCTCACTCCTCTCCAGGTAGACAGTCACCGAGCCACACACGGGCACAGCACAGCCGTCTTGACGTTGGGGCGGGACCAAGAACTTGAAAAACAGCTGGTGAAAGTCAGCGCCATAACAACAAGCTCAGCTGATTGCCTGCTCGCTCCCGAGTCCCATTTTCTAGTATGTAATAGTAAAGTGAGTGCTAGAATTGCATAGGTTGCTATAGGCAACATCTCCACTTTTCCGCAGGTTGTTAAACCTAGCCCCAAGCATTTTGCTTGGCTATCTGTGTTTGGATGAGGCCTTTAGATCCAGTAACAAGAAAACACCAAACCACGCTACTATACAAATATATGAAAAGTATGCAAGCGTATATATATATATATATATATGGCAGAGGCTTTTGTTCCTTTATGTGAGGTACCTCATCTGTGAGGCTATGGACATGATGCAGACCTAGGATTTTCCCCTGATTTACATGCATTCCAACAGGGAACTGGGAAATGGGCATGACCTGGCGTTACAGTGTACAGTACAGACCCTCCATACCGATCCACCTCCATTTTACGTTCCTACAAGTCAACAAACTTATCTGTTAATGCAAAAGGAGCAGTTAACAAAATAATTACACTGATGTCTGGATACGATGTGACCTGCGATTACTGATCACACAAAATAATCACAGATCCGCATACATTCAAATCAGTTGTCTATATCCGTCATCAAAGCAGCCACAAAGCACTTGGCACAGCTCCTTCAGGCTGTATAATCTAGCACGGTTATAGAATTAAGCAAATATAATTGATCTTGTCACATAATATTAAAGGAAGATTACATATAATATATTATATTTCATATCAAGAAGAGTCGGGTGAATAACAGATTTATTATCAAATTAAGAGTCAAGTTCTCTTTCGCTAGGTAAACTTATAACCCTGCATCAAAGGTATTTGCTGTAAAGACAACTCATTTTTTCATGTATTTCTGGAAGCTATGTCGGTGGGCACCTTGCTCTCTCTGGGCCCAGAACAAATGTCCTGACAGTCCTTCCCCTGAAATCCCATTTAAAAAATCTGTATGTCCCCTTACCCTCAGGATCAACTGAGTAAATGTGGAATAAATGTGGATCAGCTTTTGTATTAGAAGTAATTCCTACTTAGTAGCTTGTTGAACTTTGTTGAGTTTAACTGTTCCCACTCTGTCCAAATTCAGGTTTGCAAATCCACAAATCAGAGAATTCTGTAGGAGAACACAAGTCAGATAATTCTGTAGGAGAAGGTAAATCAGAGAATTCTGTAGGAGAAGGCAAATCAGAGAATTCTGTAGGAGAAGGCAAATCAGAGAATTCTGTAGTAGAAGATATCTTGAAAAATATAAAAATAGGAAACTTGTATGCATTAATAAGCATTGTAGGTCCTCAGTGTCAGTGTAATAAATGACCCCTAGTAAAGGCTTGTTTTTTTTTATAAAGTTCCAGACATTATTTGTCTATGAAGACATATTGGTTAAGTCTTAAACATTGTTTTGCTAGATCTTGTCTCGACAATGCCCACTTAGGTTAAGTGCTATTGACGCAGTTTCTTGGGAAAAGTCCGTGCCAAATGCTGCCAATAAAACAGATTGCTGACATATAGTTTGACAAGATATACAACTATTCTTAGTTTTAGCTGATCTTTCATTTGTCTACATCATAAACATGACTTTGTAAACAAGTTTTATTTGCTAAATGTGGCTCATCAATGTCCCAATGTCAAAGCAGGCGAAATATTCATCTATTTGATCAAAATATATGTGTGTGTGTGTAATAGATAAAGATTCTAGAATATCAGATCATCTTATTGGACCGTATTCACACCTAAGAAGCTTCGTTTTCTTAGGTGCGTAGAATTCTGAAATGTACGCAATCTATGTACCAGTTAGGTCTTTATAGACCGCACGGAGTAGTTTATTTAGAAAGAGGTGGCGTAATGCCGACTTGGGGAGTGTTTAGGTAGAAGTGGGAGGGGGCATTGTTCGTGCGTACTTTCCATCTTAAAAAGGAAGCTACGCACAGTAAGATAAGGTAACCCTATGGCACTCTTAAGTGCCATAAGTTACCTAAAAATGGTGGGGGTTGGGGGGGGGTTAGGTGCGGTTCTGTCTGCACCTAACTCACTCCTAACCGTGAAAACGGTTCATTGGGCCCGATCCAGACCTACGCTGGCTGGCATTAAAACGCCAGCCAGCAGCCTAAAATTGGTTTAAAAGCCGATCTGCGCATGTGCCAGGCAGAAGTTGCCTGGCGTTGCTAAGGAAACACCCGATCGTGGATCGGGGTCCGTAGCTTCAGTGCAGTAATGCTGGAGGGGCCGTCCCCCAGCGTTACTACGCTGAGGTTAGTGCAGGTAGGCGGGGGGAGGGATGGTAATGTGGCTGGGAGGGCGGCGTTAGCGTACTAACACCACCATCCCAGCGTAGTTACACTGGGTTTCGCCGCCTGAAATTAGGGTAGCCTTCAGTCGGCGTAACCCAGTGTAATTACGATCTGGCGGGGGGGTATCAGGGGAGAGTAACGCTCAGCACAACAGCGTTACTCTGGATCAGGCCCATTGTGCATAATTTCACTTAGGTTTGTCACATCTATATCAATCACAAGTTTACATTGGTCATTTTGATCACTGCAATTTTTTGTTTATAATAACAATAATAATGGATCAAATCCAGATTAATTAAGCCTTCTGCATGTTTGAGGGGAGACCATGTCTTACAATCTAAGAACCCAACCTTAAGATCTATTATTTTTTTGTTATGTTATCTCTATATTTGATAGCAGCAGTATTATAATAATAATAATAATAATAATAATAATAATAATATTCCAATGGCATTAAAAAAACATAGCAATTAACATACATTACATAGTGTGAGCTACATAGTATAACAACATACCCTCCAACTGCACCTATTTAGCAGGTACAGTACCGGTTTTTAATGGTCTGTACCAGCTAAAAGGGCTCCTGTACCGGATTCTGACCCAGCAGTTTCCTCACCCCCTATACTCATGTACAGACTCCTACAGCTCTGCTATAGTGTCAAGACCCTCTCCTGTGAGTTCTTAGCTCATATGATAAGGTGTAAAATTAGATTTTATACCTTATTATACATGCAAATGAGAGCAGATTAAAGCCACACCCCTTTTATGGGACAAGTCACACTTCTTCACAGACACACCCCTCCAGGTGTACCTATTTTCCATAAAAAAAATGTTGGAGGGTATGTAACAATAGTAAAAACAAATATCACTAATAACACTTAAGGCTTTTAAAAATAAAAAAAAGGGACTAATGGCCTTAAGAAATTAAAGCAAATTACCAAATCTTAATATTTCTAATACCCCTTTCACATCACCACCCCTGAAAAACCCGGGTCTAAAGACCCGGGTTTTTCCAGGAGATGAAATACCGGGTCTAAAAAAAAACCACCCTTTAAGTCCTCAAAAATCCGGGAAATTCACGGGTGTGTACCTTTCACATCACCAATGAATTTCCCGGGTTTTAGCAGCTTAAACCCGGCAGGGCATGCTGATGGTTGTAGTTCTATAATCATCAGCATGCCCAGGGATGGCAGGGCATGCTAGCACTTGGAGAACCACAAGTGCCAGCATGCCCTGTCACTTGTGACAAACACATACCCCTTCTAGCACATTAATAAAATATAGGGCCGGCCCCTACCCTAAAAAATGCTAAACAATTACTGCCCCCTTTAAAAAATAAACACATTAAATACCGCTAATTAAATAAATATTACCGCTAATTGTTAACAGTAAGAAGTACCCCTTTCACATCTCCATGAAATACCCGGGATTTTGCCGAGACCCGGGTTTTTGGCGAAAATCCCGGGTATTTAATGGTGATGTGAAAGGGGTATCAGGCAGTCTTACTTAAAATGCACTTAAACCCCTTGCACATCACCTTTAAAAACCCAGGTTATTTCCGGGGCAAGTGCCAACTACCGGGTTAAGGTGCAGACCCTCCAACATGACCCATTTTATTAGGTACAATTATTAGGTACAATTTAATCTGCTCCCGAGCGTCCAACTGTCACTCACCAGGTTTAAATGAATTAACTGACATTTTAAAACTGTTTGCCTTCAACAAAGAAGGCTACCATAGTAACTGACAGTTGGAAACTGATTAGCAGAGTATTTTGTACCTAATGGAATGGGTCATGTTGGAGGGTATAAAGGTGTGGTGTGACAGGTCCCGAGTGCCTCAACCCAGGTCTAATGACCCGGGAATTGGACACAGGAGAAAAGAAGGGTTTTCCCCTTGTCCGACTTGGGTAGGGGTGCAGTATGAAAGTTGCTACTCAGGTTTTTTTAACCCAGGTGGCACAGAGAGCACTTGATTGGGGCAATTTGTTAACTATTGCCCTGGCAACAGGTGTTGCCAGGGCAATAGTAAACAAACGACACAGTGTGATGACTCACACTACTGCCTGGAATTCCCCAGGTCAATCCTGCAGTGTGAAACAGGTCTGTGACCCTGGGATGATCTTTTGACATGGCAATATCCCTGGTTCACAGACCCAGGAAATTGCCAGGGAGGGGTATGTGCATGCAGCATTCTTGTAATATTTACATATACACACCCACTCGTCATGAGAAAACCAATCAGTAGAGTCATCTGGTTCCAGAGCATTCATCCACATCTTTACTGAAAGCATGGCACGTGTGCAACATGCGTGTGCTTAACAGTCTAAGCGATTGGAAAAATGGAGCTGGTGCATAAAAAAGTTAAATATGTAAGCGATTAACCAAGCCCTTACTGTATGACTTGAATATGTCCCCCTCCCACATGTGTACATGCTCTGTGGATGGTGAGTCGTCATCCCCTGCCGTCGAAAGGCTTCCATCAGGGATCCCTGATCATGAAGCGCATGTATGTACTGTATTCAAATGCAGACGTTTTCCCACATTTCTTAAATCTGGATCTGGTCCGACGTTCTCATAGAGCCAGTGTATGGAAAGAATTTTATTTTTGCTAGGATTCCAAATAAAGTAGCACCATCCCCTGTATCAGCTATTGTGGAAATGGTTATTAGTTCTTACCTTTGTAATTTCCTCTTGTTTCTGTGATTGTTGAGCTACAATGTCTTCATTTATGGACTATACACATGGGTTCCATTGTTCACTGATTACAATATATAAACCCATATAGGGTCTAGAGTAGAAGTTCCACTCTCATCCTGACATTCTGTCCTGAGTCATCCTGTTACTTTTCTTAAAGTGACATTTTGAGGCAGTAGCTTTGTCAATTTAAAGGGCATTTGAATTCCAGAATACAATTTTGTTATTGTTTTCTCATACTATGTATGAAAAGTAAAGAAGAGAATGAGAAAGAGCATATCGCACAGCCTAATCCTGATCCCCTGTATTATTGTTATTGAGGGGGGCTACCATGTGGATACCAATTTTACATACAGAAGACGTAAAATGTTTACAAGTGAAAGGTGGTATCCTATTAGTTTTACACTAGGATATCGAAGCAACCTTGCTACCTGCTGTACATACTGGACCGTACTCACAGGTAAGAGTGAGTTGAGTGCGACCGTGTCTGCACCTCACTCACCCATCCTGTCCCACAAGCCGTCCCTGTTTTTAGGATCCTTTAGGTACTTAAGATTGCTATAGGGTTTCCTTAAGTTACTGGGCCTGATTCAGACTTAGGAAGGAGCTTGCAAATAAGAGGGTAAAGTTACTCCTGGACTAAACCATGTTGCAGGGGAGTCATATTTCATCTGTTGCAAACAGTGGGCTCTATTTACAAAGATCGTTATCATATGAAAAGGAAGAGTTAGCTATTATATCGCATTAAACACTCTGGATCGCTGGGCCGCTCTAATGAACGCGGGACGGTATTTACAAAGTGTCAGTGCGGATTTTAACAATCCGCAGCGAAACGTTAAATAACGCCATCTGAAGATGGTGTTAGGGTAAGTATTCCAGCGGTCTCCCAATATACCCTCCTTTTCCTCCCTCTAATAGCTGTTATTGGGGGGAGAAAGAGGGAGGTACATATCGGGAGACTGCTGGAATACAGTTAAGTACAAAAACATTAAAATCTAAGTAAAAATAAAAAATAAAAAATATACATGAACTATTTCTAACTAATAAACCTATTTAATTAAAAAAAAACATAAAAAAATAATGAACAACGGTATTAAACTTACCTGACTGGGCGCGCGTCTGTCTCTGATCCCGGCGCATGCGCAGTGAGTTTGTCTTTTGAGATTTGCGCATGCGCCGGGACTCCGATGTCAGCGAAAGGCTCGCTGACCATCGTGGGACCACGCCGGAGGGGTAAGCGGTCCTGCTAGGCTCGCTGCGAGGTGCAGCGAGCCTGGTTGCTATCATTAGTGCTCAAGGCGCTAATGATAGTAAATAGAGCCCAGTATTAGAGTTGAGAGGTGGTATTTCCCAGCCCAAGTCTAAATAACAGTGCACGGGTAAAGCTGGTCAGTATCTGTGTGCAATAAGCAATTCAAAGATATATCCCTGCATGCAAAGAATACAATTAACTTGACTCAACATGGTTTTGCCCAGGTGTAACTTTCCTCTTTTATTTCCATTATGGTCAACTGTGCGTATTTTCCTTCTTAAGAAGAGAATTACGCACATATATTGGCTCCCCCCGCCCTCCCCGGTAAATCTACATCCTCCCCTCACCCATTTCTTCCTAAGGCTGACTTGGCATGCCTCCTTCTACCTAAACCTGAGTGGTACATAGATTGCGTAAATGCATACATAGTAGATCATTTCCTAAAGGACTGCACTTAAAAAGCCAGAGATTCATAAGTATGAATCGGGTCCACTGTGTTTAACAATACTATGTTAAAATAAATGTAATGATCGCAACATTTACAATCCAAATCCATAGACACTCAAAAAGTACCAACGTTGAATACTATATATGCACATTTTTATACTGGTTTCACACATATTTTAGGGCTGCTGATACTTATATAATTATGCTTTATAGGAATCAAAAACCTCTCTGGTAAACATTACCCAAGCTGACCTCACAATGAGGACATGGGGATACAGCTGTTTCACCATCTATTTGGATACACAGAAGCATTTTTCCACAAAAAGTAATTTCATAAATAATTGATTCTAACAATAAAGTAACTATATGTTATTTGTATATAATCACCAGAGGGCACCTCTACTTTTCATATTACATGTGAATATTATCATTTTCTGTAATTTCATTGAAATTTTTTCAGACTGAGAGAGGCCTTCTTTCTGTCAGCCAACCAGATTAAACGTTACTAGTCTTGGTCACCGGGAAAAGGTGAACAAGACTAGTAACTACTAGACTATTAGACTACTAGCAAAGTTTGTACTTAAACTAGATTGACCACTCCTAGGGGTAGTTAATCTAGTCTAGGCACAATCTTATCACAACAGGTTAAGATATGAGTATTTCACTTTACACCCATGGTTCAAAGGAAACTAACTGAAGCAAAAGTGTTATGCGCCCAGGTGGCTTTTGTTTTTTTTTTTGGCATTATGTATGTACATAATAATACAGCAGTTCCTTTTAATTTCTGTCTATTAAATGCCAGTGATTTATATCTAATGTGCACCAGAGCAGGGATAGATCTAGACGCCACCAAGGCCAATAGCCAATTTTGAAGGGAGACCAGCAATGCTGCTGGACTGCAACCCCCTACCTCTTATTTGTCTTCAGAAAACCTCTATTGCAATAATCTAAGACATCACTGCTTTTTGTAAGAGCAGAATGGGGAGCAGTGTACATTGAAGCACAGCAGCAGAGAGGTATTGCTGGCAGGGGCAGGGGCAGTGTATTAAGCAGGGTACATACTGGGGGCCAGATCTACTAATCTGTGGCAAAGGAAAAGTGGAGATTTTGCCCATGGCAACCAATCAGATTCTCATTCTCGCACTTTCCCATTACATACTAGAGAATATTAGCTAGAATCTGATTGTTTTCTATGAGCAACATCTCCAGTTTTCCTTTCCCACAGATTAGTAAATCTGGCTCCTCGACTAGGAAACATCAAAGGAAGGAAAACTGGAAATGTTGCCCATAGCAATTAATCAGATATGAACTAATATTATCTAGTATGTAATAGGAAAGTGAGAACTATAATCTAATTGGTTGCTGTGAGCAACATCTTCCTTCATGTTCCTTTACCGCAGCTTAGTAAATCTGGCCCTGGACCTTTCAGTAGATAATCTTTCCAATCACACAATCAAAACACTGTTTCACCAGATATCTTACCAGGGTGTACAGTCCAAAGATCTCCTAAGGCACAGTACAAACTTGCATAAAGAAAAAGATATTTCTCCATCTATGATTTGACATATTAGTAGCTCCAAAAGATCAAATGAAAAGATTACAGACCGTTTCAAAAGATTTTTGAGCATCTTTGGACAGTACACACTGGTAAGATATCTGCTGAAACAGTGTTTTGATTGTGACTGAAAAATTATCTGTTTATGGGGGGGGTGCAGGGTTAGTGGGTGTCTTGGGGTCCCCTTCACATCCAACCACTGTAGCGTCCATACTCACCGTAGTTAAGCCACTGCACCAGAGAAATCTCTTCTGTTAAGTCTTGTCTTTGTGCCAATATACTGTGTGTGCCTGCAGCAGTAAATGTTAAAGCTTTGAATTTCACGTATACAGATCTATTTTTTCATTTATAAATTAATACACAGCTGTCATGCACCCTATGCATGGTAAATGATCCATTATTCATGTTTAATAAGAAAGCAACCTAGGGCATAGAAAATGTAAATTCCCCACTCAGGATCAGCAATAACTGGGCATATCAAAGGGCTGGATCCAGACTTAAGTAAGTGCTTGAAATTAGTTACTCCTAGGCTAAACCATGTTGATTGCAGAGGAGTCATATTTCATCTGTTGCAAACAGTATTAGAGATGAGAGGTGATGTTTCCTATCCCAAGTCTAAATAACACTGTGTCAGTAAAGCTGGTCAGTATCTGTGTGCAGTAAATAATTCCAAGATATATCCCTGCATGCAAAGAATACAATTAACTTGACTCCCCCTGAAATCAACATGGTTTAGCCCAGGAATAACTAATTTCAAGCACTTAAGTCTGGATCCAGCCCAATGGGTGAAACATGCAGGATTTGCTGGACAATTGAAAAGATTATGTTCAGTACGGGAATGCCCTTCATATGCGGAAAGAGAGGATTTTGTTTTTACGGGTACTTTTACATTACATTTGATAATTGGAAAAGATTACCAACTAAATAGACTTTGAGAGTGGTGCACTTAAGGTCAGTTAGCAATAATTATTCTTCAAGGGACGAAACTGCTGTTAAGATCTTCTGCTGAGAACATAATACTCAACTCAGAATTAGGATAATTGTCAGTCATTACACACTCAGTCAAACACTGATTTTATGCTGCAAACAAATAATTGTTTAAAAAACAAAGTTCTGCATTTAATTTTATTATAAAGCATCCAACATAGTACAGCACCTTGGTCCGGATTCACGGTTATGTAGTTTTCGTCTTGCGTAGTAGCTTATTTACGCTATCTACGTACCATTTCTGTACGTAGATTGCGTAAGCGCAGTCTAAAGACGAAAACTACGTAACTGTGAATCCGGACCCTTATGAGCTATTAGCACTCTGGGCGGACTTTTCTATGATGAAAGTGTTTCCGAAAGCAGGGTAGGACATGGCGGACCGCATGCAGCATTTACGTTGGATCCTGCTGTCGCAGCTCCGTTGTGTGCGAGGGGAGTGGCCTCCTTTTGCACGCTCGGAAGCTTGGACGCAGCAGGGTTCCCACTTTGGATCCTCCTGCGCTTGGGAGTTCTGAGCATAGCGGCAGCGAAGGTCAGTATTGGGTCCTTTTATCCGGATGGTAGAAATGACGTGAAAGTGGGCAGGGGCATTTGAGGGCGCGGTTAGATAAATATGTAGGTACATAAGTAACATACGCGCCTAAGTACACACATAGACTTAAGGTTGCCCTATGGAGTCGGAAGTCACCAAAAACCCACCCGTGCGACGGGAGTGTCATGGGTGTTGCCTTGCAACGTAGGTGAGTATATTTGTGTAAGTCCGCATGTGAGTGGGAAGTGACCTTCCCTCTAATGTACAGAGTTCTGAAACCCTAACGCAGTTCCGTGCCGTGTGCATACCACCGCCCACTCTCCATCATCTGCATGCCTAACCCTACACACCCTTGCTGGTATTAAGCATGCGGATCTGGAGTGACACCTTATTGGATAGATCTCTTAGCGTACGGAACCAAGTTCCACACGCTAGGATATCCATTGATCCATTGCGTAACATCTGGCACGCACTTGTGTAGCCTGGTGTTTATTTGTCAGAAAGTAACAAAGGGGGGCTTTTCTCTCTCTGTGTATGGATTCAGACTTCATTTCAACATACTGAAGCTGAACACATGAAAAATCACTGATATGAGGGCAATAAATATGCCCTGTAAAGAAAAAAGTTTTACAACGTTATGTATGCGTGTTAAAGGAGAGCCATTTATTTGATTTGCCCATAAAGAATTGCAGACATAAGTTGAGGAAATGCATGCTGCCTGGGATCTAATGATTTTATTGTCACCATCGCAGATTGATGTCCTGGTTCAGTAACAACACTGCTGCTTTGTGTAAGGAGATTTACTAGAGCTTGTGATCAAATATTTTAAAACTAGTAGCATTTTGCAGATAGGATGTGATATAGATGAGCTTTGTTGTACTCTCACAGAGACAGCTGATGCTATCAAGTAATTGAAGTTGGTATCTGGCTTATTAAATTGTCAATGTCATTTAATGACATTTGCGAACTAAAGTGGATTAAATCTATCCTCGACATTTCCTTTTCTCATAGACCTTCAGAGGCAATATCAAGGTAATTCCTTTCCCCATCAACAAAGAGGTGTCCTGGTATGATCATGCTGTGCTGCTTGTCAGTAGTAGCTCTTCCCAGCCCTGAAATGGGACTGGGGAAAACACATTTACTGCACAGTGACATAGAACTATTTAGTGAACCTTGTTTATACGGAAGGCCGTGACAAGAACAAGAAGCAAAGCTACTATGGTGACCATAAATTCTGGTCTGGTGTCCACATTGAAGTTAAGACACAGGAATGTCTTATTCACAGAGTGACCTGATTGTGTCAGCATCATATTTCCAGACAGCCAACCAGTGCACTGTGGAGGAGAAAAGAAGAAGACAGAAGACCTCAAAAGGTAATGGAACAGAGGGGGGAAATCATGAACTATTATGGGACACATGCCACTAATGGATGCAAATGTATAACTTATAATAGTGGGAGGTGAGAGAGAGACATGCGTGCGAATGTGTGTATGAGGCTGAAAAGCAACAGAGGCGTAAGAGTGAAGGGCACTGAGTGGAGAAATAGAAGTCAGATGAAGTAAAGAAGATAGATTAATTCTTATTTATAGGCAGCTATTCAACAAACTGCTGAGGAAATATTTCACTATATTGTAATGTGTCAGGGGAAACTGATGTATATATGCTGGTATACATACTATGTATGTATATCAGCATGGGTATATGCTGGCTACATACTATGCTACATGCCTAGAGACCGACCTAAATATCCTGCCAATGGAGAGATCTCATAGTATTTGTACATTATCTGGGCTGTCACCCCACTTGTGCCATATTCACACTAAACTATCTGATTAAGGAGCGCTTTGTTGGCGTTCAGACACATTGGATCATGCTGTACAGTACTGGCTGATCAGCATATAATTGGCTGACTGGCCTGATTACACACAATGGATTACATAACAAACCAAAGAAAATAGTGATTAATATATGCTAGAATAAATTAAGAAAAAAAGGTTTACTAGGTAGCTCCTAAAGCAAAGCCAAATAGATATTTCAATAATGGAAAGATAAAAACAAAACAAGAAGACAGTTTTGTTACCATCCAGCACAACTATCAGTGATTGGCATTGCTGCAGAAGCCACCTGTTGGTGTTCGTCCAGCCAGGTCTGTGCTGTGTATTTCCAGTGACTCACAGTGCTCTGCACAGAAACGGATCAGTGCTCATCTGCAAATAACATCTAAATTACCCAAACGCAATGCGGCACATTACAGGCTCCTTAAGATAATAATCCTTCATTTCTGCATTTGTAAAAGTAGTACAACAGCTGTTATAAACTGTCTTCATCAGATAAGGTCTTGTAATCACGAAGGTATTATATGATGAAACAGCGGTTAAACTGCTTTTGCAAATGCTGAAATAACCAATTACTGTATTTAAGAAGACTTGTGATATGTCGCATCGTGTTTGCTTAAATCATTTGTTTTGCTGCCTACGAATGCTGTGTTCTCTGCAGTGTTATATCTGTGATTGACTGTATACTCTCCATGTGTTTATTTGGGGTTCCTCAGCTTTTCTCCCACAGTCTAAAACGACGCAGTCATTTGGCTTCAGTATAAATTGGCCCTGGGCCATCCAGACTGAGGTGTTTGCCAAATCTGACTGAACTTTAAATGTAACCTAGAAAAGTGTGTTTTGCATTGTGGTTACATTCATAATTTATCTTTCTAAGTTTCTATTATTATTCACTAGTTTCAACTGAAATGGTAAAGTG
>WWET01001347.1:58512-69207 GCA_011038615.1 Limnodynastes dumerilii | reverse complement strand
TCCCTGTAGCCCCTGTGCTCCGACTGGCACGGCACAGTTTGGGAATCGCTGCCATAGAGACTACAAATACAAGCAAGAACACTGGACCCGGATACATAGTTAAAAACAACAACTCACTTATGCAAGCAAAGGGCCTGATCCAGACCTACGACCAAGCGCTCTGCGTACTAACGCACAGCGTAACTCCTATGCACTGCCTTACGCCAGCTGCAGCATACCCTAACTTTTGGCAGCATAACATCGGCAGGACGTACTAACAACTACGTACTACGTACAACGTACTAAGCTCCTAACCCTGCCCTTCCTGCCTAATTTGCCTGCATGTACGGAAAAGCGTACAGGAGTCTGGAACAGGTACATAGAGAATAACAACTGATACAAAATAATACCTTTCCACTTTGGAGACGTTTGCTGCCAATGTCTCCTGATAAAACCGGCCGAGGAAGTTCCTCTTTACGTGTAAGCGGCTGCAGAGTGGAGCTAACTTGCTTTATGCATTCATCCAGAAGAAGACTGATGTGCGAACATGTTCCCTGTAGCACAGAGCAGGATGAATGGACTGTCTGAAATAACAAAAATGCATTGTTACTGTGCTAAATAATTAACATTATTATTACTACTACTACTAATATAGCACTATTTCGATAGACACAGCATGTCTATTACAAACACAGGAGAACACCTCAAGTACCCAATGAAACACTGTATAATATTTTATAATAACCAGTTAAAAAGCTGTGAAAGGGAGATTATATCATATAAACTGGCTTTTTGTCTACTTACCTCTGTAATGGATAAACAGGTCGTCCACCTGTGTCCCTTAGCTCAGATTTGTTTGTTATAGATGTAACGTGTAATGCTGCATTCCTGTGGCGCGATAAGCACGCTATTGTATGAAAGAAGATACAGCACAGCGGTCATCTTGGCCAGCATACACACAAGCTGACATCTCAGATAGACAAGGTGATGGACGTACCTGACGGCGGAGAACTCTTCGCAACTCCAGGGGCCAGATTTACTAAGCTGCAGGTTTGGAAAAATGGAAATGTTGCCCATACCAACCAATCAGATTCTAGCTGACAATCTCTAGTATGTAAAAAGAAAGTGAGAGCTAGAATCTGATTGGTTGCTATGGGCAACATCTCCACTTTTTCAAACCCACAGCTTAGTAAATCTGGCCCCTGGAGTTGTTGTGCCTCTCTCGAAAATGGAGGCTGCCGGAACTCACCATTCAACTGTCGCAAGATGATCTGCCGCAAAACAGATCATTACACTGGCAAACCAAATCCCTTTGGATGGTCAGAGAACCATCCATGCATCCCTCTCAAATGTGTGTATCTATCTATCGATCCATATATGTGTGTATATATATATATATATATATATATGTGTATACACACACACACACACACACACACGAATATGTGGATGTAACACTGTTTAAGAGGCATGTTTTATAGCTTGCAAACAGTTAATTTCCATCACAGCTAGTTTTGCATTCCAAGGACATGCGCTGGAGACCTCAACATCCTCTTTTTCCATAGCAACAACAGTAGTTGTGACACAATCATTCCATCCATAAGCACCAAGGACTGAAAATGCAGCTTCCTTATGGCAGCAGCATGATTCACAGGACTTCTCTAACTGTTGTTTTTTTTCTCATATTTAGGAGGCCAAACACAAAACAAAAAAAATAACAGAAATAATAACAATGGACCTGATACAGACCCACAATACTTACGGAGGTCTGGAAGTCCATACAAAAGAAGGAAGTGAACTGCCATGTCACTCCCCTCTCATGTGCAGACTTTGGACACGTGACTTGCGTAAGCCACCTAACATTATTAAATCAGGATTCGGCCCAATAATAATAATGATTATTATTATTTTTATTATTAGTAGTAAAATATTATATATGAACATGGCACATGTCTATACATGCATAAATCTGAAGATTACCACTAATATACTTAATGGGCTGGATGCAGACTTTTGTTTCGCCAACTTCTGTGTGTTTCACTCATGTAGCAGCTAGCTAGAGAAACTGGTTTGGTTCGCATGTGGAGATTACCTCAGAGTCAGTTTACAGTATTCACATTCCCTTTTAATGTGTACTGGCTTTCAGGAAAACCCAAACACACAGATGTTTAGATGGTGCAGACCAGGATTTGCAGATCTAGCTAATTCTTTGCATTGGAGCTCATATCAGTAGTCTAGATCCTGCCCAACATCTGCAAATGTTTACATGTTGTTGTTTTTTTAATATGTAGCAAATATATTTGACGAAAACTTATTGGCAACCAGTGTTCATTCCAAAACCAGCTTTATCCTGAAAATATGTAGGAGACTCTGTGGTTGTCATGGGTCAAATAATATAAGCTTGCAAAACTGAATGCATGGTAAAGTCGTGCTTGTTGAGAATGACAATTTTACCAAATCCCTCTAATAAAGTGACTAGGAGTTAATTGTGGCCACGCCTGGTATGATTCTGGAGGATTCTATCCAATCAGTGACTTCTCACACTGTAACCACTAATATCACACAACAGTAGAGAGACAAGCAGATTCCTCGTAGGATGTTAAACTCTGGTCTAAGTTAGGTTGGTACTAAGCAGCCAGGGCCCAAGTTTATTTTTTTATATTTTTTATAAAGCTGTAAGTGACTTGCCCCTGTATCTTTCACAAATGGATTTATTGAAGATCATTTAATGAAACTAGACACTGTTAATAAAAAAAAAAAAAATATTCTATAAATTTAGATATGCAGCCAACATAAACAATTTTTCATAGTGCTTAATAACTTTTTATTGGATGTTGTGCTGACCATTGTATAATATTGATACGTCCTAGATAACACCTTAAAATGTTATATCTTCCTAAAATTGTGGCAAAACAAATATAAAATTGGCAGGTCAGAGGTGCTGTATACATTATTATTATTATTATTATTATTATTATTGTTATTATACTGGTTAACAAACATTTTATCACAAGGCACCTCAGGTGTTATTATTTATGTATTTTCTATGCTGATTTAAAAAATGGTCTTAGACTCCCAGTGATAGGTGAGGCGATTTAGGCTGCAATTTGAAATCATTGCATTTTTCCGGTGCTGGCAATTTCAAATCACCAGCAGTGATTTTACACTTAAAAAATCACCAGTTCCCATGCCCCTTTGTCATGAAAAACAATGAATGAAACAAATACTTAAAAAAAATGTTAAAAAACAACCCTTGTAATGTCTAAATACAAGTTTCAGCATGCTCCACCTGTCATTTACCCTTCGCATGCTTCCGCTTCTAGAACTACAACTATTCTATAACTGTAGCATTATTATGCTAAGGGACAGTATTAAGGGGGACAATTTATTACACATTATTATGCCAAGGGACATTATTAAGGGGGACAATTTACTACACATTATTATGCTAAGGGACAGTATTAAGGGGGACAATTTATTACACATTATTATGCCAAGGGACATTATTAAGGGGGACAATTTACTACACATTATTATGCTAAGGGACAGTATTAAGGGGGACAATTTATTACACATTATTATGCCAAGGGACATTATTAAGGGGGACAATTTACTACACATTATTATGCTAAGGGACAGTATTAAGGGGGACAATTTATTACACATTATTATGCCAAGGGACATTATTAAGGGGGACAATTTACTACACATTATTATGCTAAGGGACAGTATTAAGGGGATATATATATATACTTTATGGGTCATGAGTTCCAATTGTTTTTTTATACTTAGAAAAGAAATAAATTTGTGCTTTCTTAGCCTTGAGTTGCAGTTAGCCGTCTCTCTCCCCTACAATCCATACTAAATGCTACAACTCATCTTACTTCTTTATGGGTCATGAGTTCCAATTGTTTTTTTATACACTTGTTAGAAATAAATTTGTGCTTTCTTAGCCTTGAGTTGCAGTTAGCCGTCTCTCTCCCCTACAATCCATACTAAATGCTACAACTAGACTCATCTTACTTTCCAAATGCACTGCCTCCACTTCCCTTCTCTGTCTTTGTCTCTTTCAGAATTCTCTTCAAGCTACTCACCACAACTTACAAGGTCTCTCCTCCCTTATCTCTATCCACACTCCCGCCCGATCCCTCCCCTCTGCTGGTGACCGTCCCCTCAACTCCAACCTGATAACTGTCTCTCACTCCCGCATCCAAGACTTCTCCCGGGCTGCCACTCTGCACTGGAACAACCTACCACAACCTGTCATGCAATCCTACACCCTCCAATCCTTCAAACACACCCTTAAAACCCACTTAAATAAACAAATTATAAAGGAAGCTGCAGTTGTCTTTGTGACATGCACCATGTAATTCCACAAGAAGATGCATAGTAATAGGGATCAGTCATACAGAAAAACAGCACCAGCTGGATTTTCCATTTTTAGTAACATCAATGTGACTGACGCAGGAGCCCTTGATTGTGATCACTGATTTATGGAATATTGTAGGGCCCAGGTGGTGGAGCTCTGTGAGGCCAATTCAGAGACAGAACCAACAAAAAAAGAAGTAAAAATGAATTACTCTGTATCTTGGCAAACCATAATGCAGTCTGACGGGTAAACTGTGTCTGCACAAATTTACCTCCTGCTGCAGTTCAATATAGTATTGTCTTCGTGCAAATTTGCTCCCTTTTTCACTTATTCCAAACTCTGCACTCTTATATGTCTAGTGTAGATGGACAGTGCGGATTATAACAATATCATTCTACCTATTCCTAATAGTTGCATTTGTTTGTCCTATTCCAACTTAATTTCTGTAGAATCTATATGCTTTAAGTGACTATACTGCATTCTACAGAAACTCATGAAACCTGTACAACTAGAAGCTTCCTTTCCAATAACACTGGTTGTAATTTAGATTGAGACTTTAATGCCACCAGTTTACTAGATTTGCCGAATTATTTCAGTAAAATTTGACTTGATTTTGTCACAGAAAAGCAAAGCCGTGTCACAGCAGCACATGGTGTAAAGTGTGGGCAGAATGCTGTGAGATGTGGGTAAAAATTGGCGTTAAGCCAGGGTAGACACTTATCCAATTCCTGTCCAACCTGACCACCCAGTTGGCCCGACAATGGAGAAGTATATACACTCACACGATCACTTTTTACATTCAATCCTGGTCACCTAGGACCATATTCATGCTTAAGAGTGAGTTAGGTGCAGACAGACGAAGCTTCTTAGGGGTGAATACAGTCCCTAGTCATTATGGTTAAGACTGCTTAAAAATTATAAGATCAAACTGCAAATTACCTGACCAATTTACAAGAATGTACACCCCCCTTCCCCCTACTCCCAATTCTTCTTCCAATTCTGATGTCATGCAGCACCGGCTGTGTGTGTGAGTTACAGGCCGTCTGGCAAGATTGGCAGAGTGTTGCTGGTGACTGGGCACCGGATTCTCAACCACGAATATTTTTACCTACGTGCCTTGTTATACATGCAGAGCTACTACACACATGCAGTAATTATTTTACGCTATCTGCGTAGGCAATCTACGTAACAAAACGCTACGTAGATAGTGTAAAATAATTACTACGTGTGTGTAGTAGCTCTGCACATATAACTAGGCACGCAAGGTAAAATATTGGTATCCGGCCCTGGATCTCTTCAGACGATTGTTTCAGCAGATGCTGGTTGGAGGACTGCTGTAAAATTAGCCAAGTGTGTATTATGGATTGGGTACGGTAGCGGTGCCCCTTCTCTACTATAAGATTGGAACGGTCTGGAGTTGGATCTGAAGACAACTGGACAAGTGTGTAGCCAGCGTGTATTTTTTTTATTTTTATTTTTTTTAATATTACATTTTTATTGAGGATTTTGTAATAAACATCAAAACAAAATATATTACAAAATACAGACACAAGGCTGTACTCAGAGAACAGACAGCGAAAGGTTCGCAATTATATGCACAGATGCTGTAAGGCAACACCCATAACACCCCTCACACGGGCGGGATTTCTGTGACTTATGAGTCCATAGATCACCTCTATCTATACTTGTGCACTTACATGCATATAATTTTTTTTTTATATAAAATTTTTATTGAGGATTTTGTAATAAACATCAAAACAAAATATATTACAAAATACAGACACAGGGCTGTACTCAGAGAACAGACAGCGAAAGGTTTGCAATTATACGCACAGATGCTGTAAGGCAACACCCATAACACCCCCTCACACAGGCGGGATTTCTGTGACTAACGAGTCCATAGATCACCTCTATCTATACTTGTGCACTTACATGCATATAATACTTCTGTACGTGCGTATCTAACTAACCGCGCCCTCAACCCACTTTCACGTATCTATCCCGGACGGATTGTACGTATGTTCCCAAGTGCGATTCACAAGTCCGTGCCTAATGGACTTCCGTGCGTAAAATCAACATAGATTGCGTAAATTTAGTTACTATGCATGCGCAGTTCATCCGATCGTAAAAATACGCACAGAACTTCACGCAAAAACCGTTCTCTGAATACAGCTCACATTCTCCCCATCTAAACCACTTCATCAACGGAGACAGCTTTGGTGGAGAAAGAGAAACTTTAATGGCCAGATTTACTAAGCTGCAGGTTTGGAAAAGTTGCCCATAGTATGTAAAAGGAAAGTGAGAACTAGAATATGATTGGTTACTATGGGCGACATATCCATTTTTTCAAACCCACAGCTTAGTAAATCTGGCCCAAAGTCTCTATCTTATAGCTACAGTTGATTTTAGGGATCACTTTAACCAGTGGTGGAGGAAACGGAGCCTTCCAGCACTGACCAATAGATGTCTTGGAGGCCAGCAGAATATGCCCCAAAACATAACAATTCTCTATAAAGATGCAGCAATGAGATCTCTGCTGAGAGGGAAATTACAGAATTAAATTTATTGTAAAAAAAGAATAATTAACCAATTTGCTATGAATATTTACAGAGAAGTCCTTCAGTCTCTCAGACTTGTTAAGTGATTTAGTTGCAATCAATACAATGTGTGAAAGTCAGACAACGTGTTAAACCTGTTTGGTCACGAATGCTCAAGGGAGCAATTGACAAAAAACCCCACATGTTCAGACAATTTAATGCTTTAATATGAACTGATCAGAATAGGACAGTGCTCATGTGAAGGATCTTTTACACAAGTAGCTCTGCTTTATAACTAAAACTATATATATTATTTTTATATAAATATATAAAACAAGTTCAAACTAACAGCTTAGTTAGACATAGACTGAAAACAGACTCATGTTCAACAGCTTGAAATAAGTGTCATAGCAATGCCTGAGCTGGCACATTCCAGTGCATGACATACACATAGCATAGGATAATCTGTACTGTAAATCAGCCCCTGCCCCTTTCATTGTTCTGTTACTTCCTCTTTGTTTTCATAGTTAAGCTTGGGTGGCTCATGTAACATATAACCAACTTAGTTTAAGACCCATTCTATCCATTGTACTTTGACATTGTATAACAGGGCTGATCCAGAGGTGAAAGATGGCGTTTGCACTGCACATGCCCAGAAATGATACAACACAATTCTGGACCCAAATCTACTGCCCGGCCGCTTGCGTTAAGAAGGGTGTTTTATGGGAGGGAAAAGAAGTAGTCAATGTGAAGTAATGGCGAGCTCAGCACAGCCAGAATATGCATAGCATGCAGCAAAGCAATTGCAACAGCCACAAGTCATGTCTAACTCCACAACCTATTCCACACCACTGCATTAGCATTTGATATTTCAAACACAATTTCAAAGGTAGAGAAATGCTGCTTGTTTTGGCTAAATTTATTCTTGACTCTACTTATCTTGCATCCACATTGTGACTGAAATGCTTGCACAAAAAATATAACCAGCAGTTTCTGTCACATTACAGTGAAGAACCCTGCACTTGCATTTGAATCACTCAGGGATTCACAATGTACAGGTTATGGTTACATAGCTGCATTAGCTTGGTTGCTCTGTGTCCATATGCAACCTGCAATACTTACAGACATCATGTGCGGACACTCCGTGCACCTTAGGTTTTACCGTACGGGACATTCTCTATGTGCCAATTTTGGTTCAACTCTGGATCAGCCACTAGGGGCCAGATTTACTAAACTGCGGGTTTGGAAAACTTTAGCTGACATTCTCTAGTATGTAAAAAGAAAGTGAGAACTAGAATCTGATTGGTTGATATAGGCAACATCTCCACTTTTCTAAACCCGTAGCTTAGTAAATCTGGCCCTATTTGAATTTAAATATAATTTCTAGCTCATTCTGCACTGTAGAATGTTTGGGAGAAGTATATTTATTTAAGTGCATTACTTAATGCTAAATAAGCAACGTAACACGGATTGAACCTTTCTGCTCATATCTTATCTTTACTTAGTGGAGGAAGTAGTTTTGGACTGGAAGTAGAGATGGGCTGTAATGCAATGGTAAGCCATACCAAGATTTGTCCTACCTACTATTTACTTCTAAATTTCAATCTGAACCATTGGTTTGGACCAATAGTAACAAAAACAAAGCCCCTAAACTAAAGGCATAGGAGGATAATTCCCCTGTAATGTGTGTTTTTTGCATTGGGATATTGATATGGATATACTTGGTTTCTAGGATTTTATACTCCATAAACTTCCTTGCAATTCCAGACCTGTCGGACAATTGCAACTCCTTCGGGTCTGGTTTTACAGGGCTCCATCTTCAACGAGCAGCGAGGGTATTCCTGCTAAAGTCTTCACAGATACAGAGGTGTGATGGATACTGAAAAGGACTCAAATCTAAAAAGTCCTCAAGAACTCTACACAAAAAGATGACTAATTATAATAATCAAATAGCAGAACTATAATATTCATTCAAGCAGTCCCAAAATCAAACCCCAGGTGTGTGTGCGTGTGTGTGTGTGTGTGTGTGTGTGTGTGTGTGTGTGTTAGAGTTCGGTACAGTGGAGTACTGCATCCAGTCCATTATTATTGTGCGTGTACTATTTATCAGTCTTTGTTATTTTACCTCCATGTTTGTTGCAGTCCTCAGCTCATCTGAATACACTGCTCCTTGTACTTCCACCATCTGCTCCATTAGAAGATCACAGAACCGGCGAAGTTCCAATAATTTAGGAGCCAGAGATTCATTATCGGATACAGAGTCTGGGAAAGATACATTTTTGTAAATGGGTAGATCCACTAGCCAGCTAATAAGGGTCAATCTGCCACTCAGGGCCTCAGCCTCATGTAGTGTTGTGCGTATATTTTTATATGCAATTAGTGTCCCATGAGAAGAATTTTTCAAAAACCATCCAACATCCTTCATGTGCGCGTACATACCAGAACCTGGCAGGTTACTGCATGCGCAGAGAAGACCAACACTTACCCCTGTGGTTACCCTAGAGCTTGCTATCCCACACACTCTCCGTTTTCTTTAATAATACAGTTTATTACTAGATTTATAGGCATCTCCAGTGGGGTCTCAGCTGCCAGGAATAGGTGCGCTGGTTATTCCAGCGTACACTTTTATGCATAGAAGTATTGTACTTGCGTCTTTTTAGCTTAACATTGGTTGTAACTTGCACGCGCCCTTCCTCATACCCACTCTGAACGCACATTCACATTTTTTCTATGCATGCACAAAAGATAAAGCAAAGAGCGCTGTGTACACACAACTCTACACGAGGCCTTAGTGCGACACAGGGTCACAGGATTACTGTCCAATTTGGCATAAAGCATAGATGGCCAAAGGGATCGATCATTGGGCCAAGCGGCTGGGTCACTTCCCGGGTCACCTGAAAGAGGTAAGGCCCTACACTGTGGTATCGCAAAACATTTAGGGCTGGATCCTCAACTACGGCCGTCTTACACACACGGCAGTAATTTGCCAACAGATAGCTAATGCGCATGCGTAGTAACTATTGTACGTAATCTACGTACTGTTTTCGTAAATTGGTCAGATCACATCACATTACAATGTTTTTAGGTTTCTAATTATAAAAAAAATACATTTTAATATGTTTTGGGATTAAATATTGGTCCTGCTCTGAACAGTTTATGTTCGTTATGTCTAAGATATAAACAAAGTAGAAAGAGACACAATGTGGTCCATGTGAAATGCAGACTTGCCTCTGGGGTTATGCGCTGCTAGATCTCCCAAACAGGCTTTGGAGGATCCTAGAGCCACCAGCCATCTCTGCCTGTCAGCAGCATTCTCTGCACACAAGTAAAAAGACTGCTCCCCTGGTATGAATAGGTCCATCCGACAGCTATCACTGTGATGTACTGCAAGATAAGGAAACACAGCCTGTTCACATGTTATACACAGTACATTATATACTAATATATGGATGGATCCAGACTTAAGAAGGAGCTTGAAATTGAGAGGAAGGTTACTCCTGGGCAAAACCACGTTGATCTCAAGGGGAATCAAGTTAATTGTAATCTTTACAGGTAAGGGCAGAAGGGGGGTGCCAAGCCAGAGAGGCGCTCCCCTCCGCCTGCTATTCCCCGCTGCCATAGGCGTCGGATGTAATGCTATGGAGACTGGCAGGCAGCTCATACAGGAGATTCCTGCATGAGCTGCTGCGGCAGTTACATAGGGCCTGATCCTGAGCTACGGCCGCTGTCGCTAGTACGGCGGCCGTAGCTCTAATGCGCATGCGCCGGGCAGATGTTGCCCGGCGTTACTATGGAAACGCCCGATCTACG
>WWET01001347.1:40732-53289 GCA_011038615.1 Limnodynastes dumerilii | reverse complement strand
CATACTGGAGTAATAAAAACTCAACACCTGTTTTGGTGCTGTAAAAGTACCTTGCCCAGGGTGGGTGGGTGTGTGTGTGTCATGCGTTGTGCCCGGCACTCAGACGTCTTTCACAAATAAAATACATACACAATAGGTAGTGTCCAAACCGACGTTTCAGGAGTTTAATCCTTTCCTCAGGGTTACTTTTACAGAGTGAGATACAAAGGTGATATAAATACCTGAAAGAGGCGCCAATGTTGCACGTGGATCCACACCCCCGGCGGGGCGTCCCGTCGTAGCCATGGCAACCCACCGCGCACAAGGCATCTCGTGTCACAAATGTAAACAAGCAGTGATCATACAGTAAACAGTGGTAGTACACAGAAAATTAGTGCAGAATAAGGCTGAACTAGACAGCAAATTGCTCAAAAATGCAATGTGTTAGCAATATACTACAGTGTCCAAATAGATTGTTGGTGCAGAGTGAAAATAAAAATAAAAACAAGACCACAAATGGGGCATAGTAAAGACTCATAGTAACTACATAATAACACAACCTAAGTTGTAATGAGCATCCACATAAAATCATGGATGCGGGGCAAAGCAGAGAAGATAAGAGATAAACCTGCACATACTGTGGTGCATGTACTTCCATTAGTCACAAATCACACCTGTATAGGGGTTACAAATACTAAGGAAACATATAAATAGTCCCGATCAACAGATACATCCAAACGATAACAGTATACACAGTGAAAATAAGCACTACAAAGGGTATGCCATCCCTCTAAACTCATACAGTAATATCGGTGATCCCGGCTGATATAGCACCATGTAACCACTCACAAAGCCATCCCTAATTTGAGTAACAAAGAACAAAATGCTTTGAAGGATCTTGCAGGAGACACTACGATTGTGATCCGACCCGCGGACAAGGGGGGCACCATAGTCCTACAGGATAGATCTGAATATGTGGCAGAAATCGAACGCCAATTATCGGATACTGAGGTGTACAGACGACTACCGATTAACCCTACCTTGATGTACAAGACTGAACTTGATACCCTGCTTAAACTAGCAGAGAATAGTGGGACACTTACTAAAGACATTTGTCGTTACCTTACAGTCGAATATCCCAAAACACCACTTCTATACACCACCCCCAAAATCCACAAATCCCTGCAGTCACCTCCGGGCCGACCAATTATCTCGGCGAGAGATTCTTTGTTTTTCAACATCTCCAAGTATCTGGATAAGTATTTACAACCACTGGTACAGGGTGGCCGTTCATTCATCAGTGACACAACGAGTCTACTTAATAAATTGCAAGATCTTCCTGGTATACCTAATGACGTTATGCTGATCACGGCTGATGTGGCAATCCTGTATACATGCATTCCGCATGTGGAAGGTCTGTAAGTAGTAACTGAAAGAATTACCTCGAGTGACCTGTATACGGGCCCGGACCCTGATCTGTTTCTCAAACTACTGGAAAAAACGCTTAAACAAAATTATTTCATGTTTAATGGGTGCTATTACCTTCAAATGACTGGCTGCGCGATGGGGTCCTCAGTGGCCCCCCCGTTTGCCAACCTTTATATGGATGAATTTGAGAAGGAACACATCTACAATAGCCCCGTCTTCCAAAAGCAATGCATCTTTTTTTGTCGATATATCGACGATCTCCTATTCATCTGGAGGTCGGATGGCGAGGACTTTAAACTCTGGATGGAGGAGTTGAATAATATGAATAATCCCATCAAGTTTACCTTTACCATGGATAGACAGTCCATACACTATCTGGATGTGCATATTACCATTGCACATGGGCTTATCAGTACCAATCTTTACACTAAACCCACTGACCGTAATAACCTACTCAGGGCAGATTCCTTCCACCCACCAGCCCTCAAATATGGTCTGCCCTTTTCGCAGATGTTAAGAGTGCATCGTATTGTCTCTGATCCCACACATTGGGAAACACAAATGAACAGCATGGTTGCTAAATTCTGCGAGAGAGGCTACAACCACACTAAGCTGATACAAATTAAACAGAAAGTTGCCTCTATCCCAAGAGAAGACACGTTGGTACCTAAGCCCAAGGTATCGCTGCAGAATCGTCTTCCATTTGTACAGGTGTATAATACTGGCAGCCTACATATACGACAGACGTGTAGGAAATGGTGGCCTATGGTGTCACAAGACCCAGCCATGACAGACCTGAGGGACTACCAGATTATGCCAAGCTATAAGCGAGAAAAGAACCTTAAAGATCTACTGGTTAAGTCGGATGTTACCTTGCGCACAAGCCCCACTCTGACTACTGGATGTTTTAAGTGCTTATGATGCACCACTTGTCGGTATATGCAGATGGGCAAATTTTTTAACCACCCACAATCAGGACAAAAAATCTACATCAAACATCATCTAACCTGTCTCTCCAAATTTATTGTATATTTAATACAGTGCCCATGCGGGAAAACGTATGTAGGCAAGACCCGTAGGACCTTTAGGGAGAGAATGGCGGTGCACAGGTCGAGCATACGTTCTGCACTTACCAGCGGGACGAGTGAACAACCAGTGGCAAGGCACTTTGCGGAGGCGGGGCACACGCTTGCTACTCTCCGATACCGTATTATTGATACTATACCACCGCTTGTGCGGGGAGGCGATCGGGACCGACTCCTACTGCAAAGGGAGACTAAATGGATCCTGAGACTGAACACCATGGCACCCATGGGACTCAATGTACATCTGAACCTGTCATGTTTTAACTAATATTGTGTTCCCATATTAGGGGACTCATTATCACTATCTTTGAGATCTATATGCCTGCTTTATGTTGTGTTCAGTATCAGGCCCTTTTGCGGTGACCTAGAGTGGTTATATGGTACCAGCCCAGCCGGGATCACCAACATTACTGTATGAGTTTAGAGGGATGGCATACCCTTTGTAGTGTTTATCTTCACTTTGTATACTGTTATCGCTTGGATGTAACTGTTGATCGGGACTATTTATATGTTTCCTTATGCAACCACTCCCCTATACAGGTGTGACTTATGGAAGTACATGTATTACAGTATGTGGAGGTTTATCTCTTATCTTCTCTGCTTTGCCCCGCATTCATGATTTTATGTGGATGCTTATTACAACTTAGGTTGTGTTATTATGTAGTTACTATGAGTCTTCACTATGCCCCATTTGTGGTCTTGTTTTTACTTTTATTTTTACTTTCACTCTGCACCCACGATCTATTTGGACACTGTAGTATATTGCTAACACATTGCATTTTTGAGCAATTTGCTGTCTAGTTCAGCCTTATTCTGCACTAATTTTCTGTGTACTATCACTGTTTACTGTATGATCACTGCTTGTTTACATTTGTGACACGAGATGCCTTGTGCGCGGTGGGTTGCCATGGCTACGACGGGACGCCCCGCCGGGGGTGTGGATCCACGTGCAACATTGGCGCCTCTTTCAGGTATTTATATCACCTTTGTATCTCACTCTGTAAAGTGCCCGGCACTCAGACGTCTTTCACAAATAAAATACATACACAATAGGTAGTGTCCAAACCGACGTTTCAGGAGTTTAATCCTTTCCTCAGGATTAAACTCCTGAAACGTCGGTTTGGACACTACCTATTGTGTATGTATTTTATTTGTGAAAGACGTCTGAGTGCCGGGCACAACGCATGACACACACACACCCACCCACCCTGGGCAAGGTACTTTTACAGCACCAAAACAGGTGTTGAGTTTTTATTACTCCAGTATGATAAATTCCTCTCCTTGAACTTTATTGCTCAATATGCATTGCTGTATAGGTTAGAATGCTAAGTGTCAGGGAAATCCACCCTTATTCAGCACACCAAACATGTCTCTTCAGTATAACAATAATTACTTTCATTTAATACATCTCACTTATGGTAAATATATACAGCATACAGCAATATACATTGCTGTAGATATTTACCACAAGTGAGATGTATTAAAGTATTTTTTTACTGAAGAAACATGTTTGGTGTGCTGAATAAGGGTGGATTTTCCTGACACTTTGTATTGTAACCTATTAATAAAGATAAAACCCACAGATAGGCTTAAATCTGGGCGTTTTAGGAGTATTGCGGCTATTTTGTTACAGTGTGCTTGCTTGTGAATCCTTGCTAACCTTTCACAATACATTCTGACCTATTTAGATCTAATAGTAATAACACTTCCAATAGTGGAGCAGGATTGTGTTTAGAAGTGGGGGTACTCTCTGTCAGTTTACAGTATAGGCAGTCCCTCCTAATGTTACCCATTCAGACATTCCTTGTTTTCCCAATAAATTCCACTATGCAATTGGTTACAATGCAGATAAGCTGAAAGGTTCACTAGCGCTGGGCTGCACTATCACAAACATTTGCTCTTGGATCCAATTGCATCTAAGTCAGGAATCCAGACCTTTGTTAGCAGTAACAGGACCTGTGCTTCCCTATAATGCTTCTATTTATGGTAAGGGATTGGATAGTGGTTTGGGGCTGTATATTGTTGTGTGGTTGTTATTGCATTGCTAATTATGTTTAAATTGTCCCTATTTTATTATAAAACATTGTATCATTAATTGACTATACTATGATGGTGTGCATCAGTATATTGTGGAACTAGACTTGGACTATGTTTGTTGGTTATGTGGTTGTACTATTTTAGAACGGTCGGCCATAATTCATCTTTTGGTTCAGTGTATTATCTTTCACATACACATTACATATGATGGTGGAAAATTGGATATGTTTATAATAGAGCAGAGATCAAGCATTAGATTTGCTAATGATTCTAACAGCACAAGAAGAAGTGATGCTCTTGCCAACCAATCAGATTCTGTTTCCGACTTATCTAGTGTAGTATAATAGTCATAGGTGCCAGGGAAGCACCATAATACCTTTATTAATAGAGCTTGGTCTACTATCTTTTTAATGTAGTCTGAGCAATTCTATACTAAGATGCAAACATTGTGTTAACACTAAATATACCAGGAGAAATAGTTATCCACTTTCCATTGATGTCATGTATATAATGTAATAGATATTTGTGAGTGAGCTCTCACATATCTGCCTTTTAATGTGTGTTTTCTTTTTTTATTATGATTATTATTTTGGCATTTGTGGCCTAGGATGTTCTGTTCTGGATACAGAATTTCATTTAGGTGATTAAATTACGTCCCTTGAGACCACACATAGGTCTGAATTCTTCATTGAGACATCTGAGAGGTGACATACTAGCTCAGGGCACTGTTGCTGATGGTACCTAATGCTTCTCCTTTCTCCTAGGTCAAGGACCCAGTAAGAAGTCAGCGAAGCACAAGGCAGCAGAAGTGGCTCTCTCCCTGGTGAAGGGAGAGGATATGTTTGGAGCAATTTGTGAGGAAAACTGGTGAGGATACTTGACAACGTGTTGGAGATTTTAATGACATATTTTTTTTTTTTCTATAGTAAGGGCTTTGATTAGAATTTGTTGCATTACATTTTGGCTATTGTCTGTAATTTTGTATTCTATGAATATGGGATATATTTATTTGTTATTTATATTTTTTTATGTTCTATTGATCATAAATTATGAATTAGAAATAAGAAAAATCTTAGTACGTTATTGTGTAGAATTTGTGTCCCCAGTTCTTTGTCAAGCATTACCATTTGCATAAAGTATAGACCGCTGTCATCCCAGCCTTTTCATTCTACATTTTATATGGCTGGAAATGCAGTGAGATATTCTCCCTGTATGCAAAAAATAAAATGTATTTTACTCTGAAATTCAACATAGATTCTTCCAGGTGTAACTTTCCACTTGATTTCCTCTTATTTTCACATTCTGGATCTAGTCCAATGCACCATTTTAGGGTACTAAGGTGTACACTATTGTTTGTATGTGTATAGAGTAATGAGATCTATTGTATTTTGTCCATTGGTCTGGATTTAGTCACATGTAAATCTTAGGGGATAATTGGTCTTATCCAGAGTTAATAATGAGTTCTGTACTCTTGTCTCTTGTAAAACACAAGAAAATAGGCTTATTTTATGCTTAAAAATAAATAAATGATACCCTCACTGTGAAAAATGAAAGTAGAATAAAACAGCTGCTCTAAAAGGATGACCAATCCTATACACGAAGACTTGCGCTAAAAAGGAGAGCACTAGTAAAGTTCTACTTAATGTTTATTATAAAAAGCTAACACTCTAAAACCATAATTATAATATACTATATATCAAGCTCCAGGATTCACATACAAAAAGTGCAATAAAAACAATGTATGGATAAATCATATACTGTTGTTGCAAATAAAATATAAAAGTTTCAAATAATAATTAGAGTCTTAGGGCCTGATTCAATTAGCAGCACGCGCCGCAATAGACAGGAAAATGTTTGCAGTGTTTTACATAGTAGTTAGAGTCTTAGGGCCAAATCCAGACCTAAGTGCAGCTTAAGTACGATCTCGTAGCATATTTACTCTGTTCAATTATCTGACAGCTATAAATCCAAAGCTAACATTTCCTCCTGTTTCTGGACCCTAGTGCACTGTTCTCTGTGGAACCTACTACAGAAATAAAGATCAAGTCAGAGGCATCTCCTCCTCCTCCACTTATCAGGTACACATTAAGATACTGTATTCTCTATGGTATATTAATATAAAACAATTAGGTTATTGTTCTCAAAATATATAACAGTTCTGTCTGTTACTTACCTGAGTGACAGAAGCATCCTGTATTTCCAGCGGTGCTGCACTTCACTAGTGTTGTCCGCTGTCGCTGGCCTGATAAATACGGCTACTTTGTTGTTGCTGCTCCTTTCTATGTGCATGAGAACGCTAAACACGCAGATGAAAGATTAACATGTTAGAGATTTATCGCTACGTTTAATGCCAGTTAATTCCTTCATATATGATAGTAATGAATCTTTGCTTTCTGTTTAGAACTCTCCCTAATGAGATGAAGCCCCCTCTTTCTGCCCAGCAGTCAGAGTGTAATCCTGTGGGGGCACTACAGGTAAATCACCCGGATACGTGTTAAATCATACTTTTCTTTTGCTTTTCTTCTGTACTTTCCATTCTTGTCTTGTTTTTTTTTCCTCATCCACTTCTCTTATTGTTCCCCCAGGAACTGGTGGTGCAGAAGGGCTGGCGACTTCCAGAATATACAGTAACACAGGAATCTGGTCCTGCGCACAGGAAGGAGTTCACTATGACATGCCGGGTGGAGAGGTTCCTGGAAATCGGTATGCTTAGGCAGCTACACCCAGGTCCTTGTTTACACTGGTAAAGTGGTGATTCCAGCACTGTTAAATCAGGTGGCTAAATTAATTTAAAAATGAATTAATGAAAAAAAAATTTTTTATATGATAAAACCATAAACCTTCCTCTGTTGTTTTTTCTAATCTCAAAAGTCATTAATTTAATTTCTACTCCTGAATAGAAGCCATTTATCACTTGTTCTCTGACCATGAATTTTATTGCTTGTGAATTTATCTTGCATATAATTCCGCCACCATTGTAGTCGTGAGATTAGTATTCCAGGACGCATACGCAAACTCCGCTCTCAGTATGTATTAAATCTACTAGACAGACTTCATTAAACTGAACCATCTACTTTGTAAATCCTAGGTGCCAATTTTCTTTATTGCCAAGTTTACTATATCTGTCTACTCTGGTTGGTGAAGTAAAAAAAATCATGCGATAATGTATGAGATTTAACTAAATATAGTTACTCAATATTGTCATTTTGAATAATTAGATGTCTAAAGACAGTTTACTTACTTTGTTGACATTTGGACAATGCCCTGCAAACTTCCTAAGTCCAATATGCACATCCTATCCTGAAGTAACGGGAAAACCATCTATCCTTTAGTAACAGGGGAACACACATCTATCCTTTAGTAACAGAGAAACACACATCTATCCTTTAGTAACAGAGGAAGGCACATTATCCTTTAGTAACTGGAACACACATCTATCCTTTAGTAACTGGAACACACATCTATCCTTTAGTAACAGAGAAACACACATATCTCTTTTTGTAACAGAGAAACACATATCTATCCTTTAGTAACAGAGGAAGGCACATTATCCTTTAGTAACTGGAACACACATCTATCCTTTAGTAACGGGAACACACATCTATCCTTTAGTAACGGGAACACACATCTATCCTTTAGTAACGGGAACACACATCTATCCTTTAGTAACGGGAACACACATCTATCCTTTAGTAACGGGAACACACATCTATCCTTTAGTAACGGGAACACACATCTATCCTTTAGTAACGGGAACACACATCTATCCTTTAGTAACGGGAACACACATCTATCCTTTAGTAACGGGAACACACATCTATCCTTTAGTAACGGGAACACACATCTATCCTTTAGTAACGGGAACACACATCTATCCTTTAGTAACGGGAACACACATCTATCCTTTAGTAACGGGAACACACATCTATCCTTTAGTAACGGGAACACACATCTATCCTTTAGTAACGGGAACACACATCTATCCTTTAGTAACGGGAACACACATCTATCCTTTAGTAACGGGAACACACATCTATCCTTTAGTAACGGGAACACACATCTATCCTTTAGTAACGGGAACACACATCTATCCTTTAGTAACGGGAACACACATCTATCCTTTAGTAACGGGAACACACATCTATCCTTTAGTAACGGGAACACACATCTATCCTTTAGTAACGGGAACACACATCTATCCTTTAGTAACGGGAACACACATCTATCCTTTAGTAACGGGAACACACATCTATCCTTTAGTAACGGGAACACACATCTATCCTTTAGTAACGGGAACACACATCTATCCTTTAGTAACGGGAACACACATCTATCCTTTAGTAACGGGAACACACATCTATCCTTTAGTAACGGGAACACACATCTATCCTTTAGTAACGGGAACACACATCTATCCTTTAGTAACGGGAACACACATCTATCCTTTAGTAACAGAGGAACACACATCTATCCTTTAGTAACAGAGGAACACACATCTATCCTTTAGTAACAGAGGAACACACATCTATCCTTTAGTAACGGGAACACACATCTATCCTTTAGTAACAGAGGAATACACATCTATCTTCTAGTAACAGGGGAACACACATCTATCCTTTAGTAACAGAGGAACACACATCTATCCTTTAGTAACAGAGGAACACACATCTATCTTCTAGTAACAGGGGAGCACACATCTAACCCTTAGTAACAGGGGAGCACACATCTAACCCTTAGTAACAGGGGAGCACACATCTAACCATTAGTAACAGGGGAGCACACATCTAACCATTAGTAACAGGGGAGCACATATCTATCGTTTAATAACAGAGGATCGCAAATCTATCCTTTAGCTTACTTTTCATATCTTGTTTGGTTATTAGCAGATATGAGTTGTGTTTATATTTTTTAGTTAATAAAGAGAAGCATTTTGGTAAAACCCGATAGAACAGAATCTTGGGGTATTTTGCCAGAAATGCTGGCTCTTGTGTGTTTTGGACTTTTTTAGTCCCTTTCATTTGATTTCAGCTGCCAGTTTAGACGCCATTTTAGATGTGAGGGTGCATGGAGAAGGTTGTTGGCTAAAGTGGTGTAAATCATTCATGAATCGGTCAATGAAACAGGAATATCCCAGTATTAGTGCAGGTAGTCAGCACTTCTTCAAAATCTACTAGTTAAAAAGGTCAGTGGGTATGAAGATGGTATGAGAAAGGCCACTCTACAACTAAACCCTGTTTTCCTTAAGAAAATATTACCTCTATGAAGGAAAAAGCTACTGCTGAAAAATGTAAAGTTGTTTGCAACCAGATACACCATTTGCGGTGGCAAGGAGTGACTCAGACCATGTTATTCCAATTTACTGTTCCTTATAGTAATAACTTCTTTTCCTTCTTCCACTATCTTCCGTATCTTCTGCTAATCCCTTTCTTTCTTGGTTAATGAAAACATTCTGTGGGGTTGTATGTTTTCTCAAACTGTCACCCTCTCAGCCACTGCTGTGACACTAAGTTCCATGGATAAGCTATATTCTTTTAAACTGCCATGTGTTTGTGCTGCTGCTCTGTCAATAATCTCCTGTTGTGGTGCTACTGTTGTCTGTAAAGCAGCTTTGTTTTGAAATGTCATGAAAGTGGTGGGACTATTTTTTGTTTGTACCCATTGTGCATATCCCACTAAACAGTTGTAATGGTTTTTGGGGTTTTATTTGTGCTGTGTAAGCAGACATGTCTGCAGAGGTGTCACGAGGCTGTTGTGAGGTTTGAGATTAGTAGCAGGCACAGCTGAAACGTTTTTGCTCTCTTTGTTATATTTATGTTCTTATTTAGATATACTGTTGGGGTCTCATTTACTAAACTACAGAAAAGGAAAAGTACAGATGTTGCCACTAGCAACCAATCAGATTGTACTTCTTACTTTACTGTTGCATACTGGAGAATGTTAGCTAGAATCTGATTGGTTGCTTTGGTAACATATCCACTTTTCCTTTTCTGGTAAATCTAACTCTTGGTGTTCATCGGGGATTAATGTCACATGATTACCAGTGCTTTAATACTACAGGCAGTGGAACTTCTAAGAAGTTGGCAAAGAGGAATGCTGCCGCCAAGATGCTTCTCCAGATTCATAGGGTACCAACAGAACATCGAGAGAATGGGGAGCCAGAGCCTGAAGAAGACCAGTTTTCCATGGTAATTATTTGTGTAATCTCAATATAATGCAGATTTCTAATTCTTAACCCGTCATACCCAGGTCTGTTCTTTATCATTTTCTATGGGAATTTTTTTGTATTATTCTACTGTTTTATCTCAGGGAATACATTTCTGTGCTGCCTTCTTAAGTAACTGTTGTATGCTCTCTGCCAGGGTACAGGTGGGGGAAAGCTGGATGGAAGTAGGAGTCGAGGTGTAGCGTGTACCTGGGATTCTCTGCGTAATTCTGCGGGAGAGAAGATTCTACACCTGAGGAGTCACCCACTTACTATCCTGAGCTGCTGCTTCTGCAGCCTCCTACAGGACCTGTCAGAAGAGCAGAGCTTTCAGATCAGCTATCTCGATATTGGTAATTAGAACAGCAGTGTGGGTGGGTTTTTATGTGCTGCATTTTAGGGCAGTTACATTGATTGGGGAAATAGAGAGCTCCAATATATTGTGAATATTTTCATTCTTATGGTAAAACAAAGATGCGTTACTGCTGCAAAAGTTTAATAATGGAAGTAAACGTGTCTCAACTGGAGCGTGGCATATAATGGCTTTGTTATATCATCCAGAAGAAAGGAAGATGATTTTAAGTAAGGGTTACGCACTTTAGCCTTTACGTATGTCAGTAGTTACGCTTTGAAAAGTTAAGGTAGGATATGGCATGTAATGCTGGCAAAATACAGAAATGACACACCACAGGCATGTAAAAGGTCCTGACCGGACCTTCCCCACCTTCCTCTCTAATTGCTTCTAGGGCAGCCTGAACCTAGTTGCTTGTTCCACTATTTCAGCAAGAGTCAAGTGTGCACAAATATCCTAAATAGGATGATGGTTCTGGCGCGCTCTAGTAAAATAAACCTCCCTCTGTTGCCTATTACAGTAATGTCCCAGAAATGTCCAGTAAGTTAAGTGTTGCACTGGCTTCAATATAGGATACAATGTTCCAAATACATGCCGAGTTCATAAGCAGTCTCTATACAATGGTGAACGCAAATGTCTGAATAGAGCTCACGGTTTGATGCTTGTGGCTCTGCTCTCTCCTCGGTGTGTTGTTTACGTCCTGCACGTGTTTCTCAGCCTCCTCCAGTTCTTGCTGTGGTGCGTCCCGTAGATGGTAACCAGGGTTGTTTACGCGCTCCTCTGTGCCTCGGCCCAGGGTTTGACGGCGGTGTCGGCTCAGGAATGGAGATGGGATGAAGACAGAGAGGGGCTAATATAGTGCAGTACTTTTATTCACACAGAGTGAGTTATTGATACAGAATACTCACATAAGTAGCGGACATATAATGCATGTCCAAGTAGCGTTTTTACAATAAAAGCAATGTCCCAAAGTGGGTGTCCCAGTCTTGTGGTGTGGTAACCAACACGTGTCATCAGCAAATCCGACTTTCTCAGGCTTCTAAGAAACACGCCGAGGAGAGAGCAGTCACAAGCACCAAACCGTGAGCTCTATTCAGACATTTGCGTTCATCATTGTATAGAGACTTGGGAACATTGTATCCTATATTGAAGCCAGTGCAACACTTAACTTACTGGACATTTCTGGGACGTTACTGTAATAGGCAACAGAGGGAGGTTTATTTTACTAGAGAGCGCCAGAACCTTCATCCTATTTAGGATATTTGTGCAAAATACATGTAGGTCACTAATAAAGTGAAATGTACTGCTTATTGTCTTGCTGTACATTATTATAGTCTATCTATTAACGCGTTCACATTACCACTTCCTAAAAAGCTGGCTTTTTAGGCAGTGGGCAGAATTTTGAAAATGTCATAGTGGTGCGTTCAGACTGAGCTGAATGCACCGGCTTTTTTTTTTTTTTTTTTTTTTTTTT
>WWET01001347.1:0-10392 GCA_011038615.1 Limnodynastes dumerilii | reverse complement strand
CAATGACATCAAACCTAGGTACATCCAGTTCAGAGAAGAGTCAGGGTGGCGCCCTTAAATTAAGGGTACCCTTGGGATCCCCATGCCTGCAAACTTAGAAGACTTTCCCTGAATTGAGCAAAGAGGGCATATCTTAGTAGTAAGTAGTGGCAAAAGGCAGAGTTAGAAACTCCCACTTTTGTGCTGTAACTGCTCAAAGGATTTCAAATAAACATTGAGGTAAAATTGACCAATGCAGTGAATACTTGCTAGTACACCCTCAGAATGCACCATGTTCAAAGAAAGGTTTATTATACCACAAGAAGCCAAGCTGCCAGAAGAGTATTGCTTCCATGACAATAGGACAATCCCTTTTGGAAAAGTTGCTTATCGGTGGAGCTTGAAGGCGAGCATTGTCCTGCAGTATTATTCCCACCAGTTGAATCGTCGGGGATCTGATGGCCGAGGGGAGTATCCTGTCTAGGAGTTGAACCAGCTGGGCTGCCACACTACAATTTTAGGCCTTGGACCCACATAGGGTATTATTATTATTACTATTAACGTTTATTTATAAGGCACCACACAGTATCCGCAGCGCCGTAGAGAGGCAATAGCAAAGACAATAGTTGCATATACAATACAATAATTAACAGAGGATAAAAATATGAAGGAATACAATACATGTATAAATACAAAAATATCTAAACAATATGGGCTGGATCCAGACCTTGTTAAGTGCATGAGCTGAGTTACTCAAGGGCTAAACCATGTTGATTTCAGGGGAGTCATATTTCATCTGCTGAAAACAGTATTAGTGTTGAGAGGTGATGTTTCCTATCCCAAGTCTAAATAACAGTGTGGTAGTAAAGCTGGTCAGTATCTGTGTGCAGTAAGCAATTTCAAGATATATCCCTGCATGAAAAGTATACAATTAACTTGGATCCCCCTGAAATCAACATGGTTTAGCCCTTGAGTAACTAAGTTCATGCTCTTAACAAGGTCTGGATCCAGCCCCTAGACAGGATACTCCCCTCGGCCATCAGATCCCCGACGATTCAACTGGTGGGAATAATACTGCAGGACAATGCTCGCCTTCAAGCTCCACCGATAAGCAACTTTTCCAAAAGGGATTGTCCTATTGTCATGGAAGCAATACTCTTCTGGCAGCTTGGCTTCTTGTGGTATAATAAACCTTTCTTTGAACATGGTGCATTCTGAGGGTGTACTAGCAAGTGTTCACTGCATTGGTCAATTTTACCTCAATGTTTATTTGAAATCCTTTGAGCAGTTACAGCACAAAAGTGGGAGTTCCTAACTCTGCCTTTTGCCACTACTTACTACTAAGATATGCCCTCTTTGCTCAATTCAGGGAAAGTCTTCTAAGTTTGCAGGCATGGGGATCCCAAGGGTACCCTTAATTTAAGGGCGCCACCCTGACTCTTCTCTGAACTGGATGGACCTAGGTTTGATGTCATTGGGCCTGATCCAGAGCTACGACCACAAGCGAGCGTTCGCTCATCGTAAGCGAAAATTCATGAAAAAATTTGCACCGCGCATGCCCAGTATGACAGCTTCCGGTCGCCTGGACGTCATGAGCGAATAGCGGTCGTATTGTGAGCAAATTTTTCGCTCGAGGGACGTGCGTTCAGTACGACGGTCGCCTGGGCGCTCGTTTTACTACAGGGAGGCGGGAATAGCCATTTAAATTGTACAGTATGGGCCTGTTGCAAACAGTATTAGAGATGAGAGGTGATGTTTCCTATCACAAGTCTAAATAACAGTGTGATAGTAATGCTGGTCAGTATCTGTGTGCAGTAAGCAATTAAAAGACATATCCCTGCATGCAAAGAATACAATTACCTTGGACTCATGTGAAATCAACATGGTTTAGCCACGGTGTAACTAAGTTCATGCACTTAACAAGGTCTGGATCCAGCCCATTGGTCCTAAATGCTGTGTAGTATTCGGACACATTTGATATCAACAAATACATGTTTAGATTCTACACAGAGTTTATCATATGCTGTTAGGTCTGCAGAGTATGGGGGTGCACTTCACAATGCTATGTGCTTGATAAATTAGAAGCCTGGTTTTGGCATATGTTATGGGAATGACCAGTGGTAAAAGTATTTTGGGTAGACATGCTTATATTGTAACTATCTTCCTGATCAAATCTGATTGGAATTGCTATCCCTTTCTTGTTTCTTGATTAATATTGTACCCTGATGTGCTAATAGCGATTCAAATGTGCATATACCTAGAATACATACACTTTTTTGTGCTGATTTAGTATTTTTAACCATTAGAAATTCAAGTGTGTTTTTTTAAAAATATGTATAATGTAAACATATAAACAAGACATGGCCTGGCACCAGGGCCGGCGTGACCCGCTCCGCGAGGGGATGCGGTGCATCCCGGCGCCATACTGGATAGGCGCCGGACATCCCCCCGCAGCACACATACAGATTAGCAGCGTTCATACATTTTCCTGTATGAACGCTGCCAATCTGTATAGCGGTGAGCGGGGGAATGCTCGGTGTGTGTGGCCTCCACGTGCCTGTATGACCTCCCTACAACGCCTGGGCATGCTCCTGATGAGGTGGACTCCTGGACAGTCTGTGGTGCAACGTGGCGTTGGTGGATGGAGCGAGACATGATGTCCCAGATGTGCTCAATTGGATTCAGGTCTAGGGATCGGGCGGGCCAGTCCATAGCATCAATGCCTTCGTCTTGCAGGAACTGCTGACACACTCCAGCCACATGAGGTCTAGCATTGTCTTGCATTAGGAGGAACCCAGGGCCAACCGCACCAGCATATGGTCTCACAAGGGGTCTGAGGATCTCATCTTGGTACCTAATGGCAGTCAGGCTACGTCTGGCGAGCACATGGAGGGCTGTGCAGCCCCCCAAAGAAATGCCACCAAACACCATTACTGACCCACTGCCAAACCGGTCATGCTGGAGAATGCTGCAGGCAGCAGAACATTCTCCATGGCGTCTCCAGACTCTGTCACGTCTGTCACATGTGCTCAGTGTGAACCTGCTTTCATCTGTGAAGAGCACAGGGTGCCACTGGCGAATTTGCCAATCTTGGTGTTCTCTGGCAAATGCCAAAATGACAAACGTACTGCATGGTGTTGGGCTGTAAGCACAACCCCCACCTGTGGACGTCGGGCCCTCATAATTCCCTACTGGAGTCTCATTCTGTCCGTTTGAGCAGACACATGCACATTTGTGGTCTGCTGGAGGTAATTTTGCAGGGCTCTGGCAGTGCTCCTCCTGTTCCTCCTTGCACAAAGGCGGAGGTAGTGGTCCTGATGCTGGGTTGTTGGCCTCCTCCACATCTCCTGATGTACTGGCCTGTCTCCTGGTAGCGCCTCCATGCTCTGGACACTATGCTGACAGACACAGTAAACCTTCTTTCCACAGCTCGCATTGTTGTGCCATCCTGGATGAGCTGCACTACCTGAGCCACTTGTGTGGGTTGTAGACTCCGTCTCATGCTACCACTAGAGTGAAAGCACCGCCAGCATTCAAAAGTGACCAAAACATCAGCCAGAAAGCATAGGAACTATATATATCTGGCGACCTAGATTACATGTATGCAGCAAGGGTGTATTCCATGCAGGCCATGAAGACCAAGGATAAAGCTGAGGTTAGAGAGGAGGGGTTAGTAACATTGGTATTAGGAAAAGCCAAGACCGAGAGGGGAGAAACTTACTACCAGCTAGTGAAAGCTAAGAAGTTTGCACCCTCACCAAGTTACACCTTGCAACTACAAGAGATAATCATACACACTACATATTTTTAAACGATGACAGACATTTTAGAAAACTTTAATCGCCAATCATCCTGCATACACAAGATTTTCGGTTGAGCCTTCATTATTGAATGGCTTGCGATCAAACAATTTTGTGTACTTTCCAATGATTAGGCATGATCATTCCATGTACACACTTGCAAGATATCATTCAAAACTCCTTTCTTGGGTGTTTTGACCGATTATCGTTTAAAAAAACTGTAGTGTGTATGGACCTTTACCATCCAGTGTCTACATGTGCACCAACAATAATCCTATGAGCTCATGATTATTTTCTGATTAATTACTTTGCTTATTAATTGTTTATATAATGTACAGTGTGAGTACAGCATGATAGTGTGCTTCCAGCTGCAGTGAGTGGATGTGAGGCAGCCATTTTGTATATCATTTGTATTTGCCATTTGGTTCTGCTATACTGTACTGTGTTTTGTGCCACCCTTGATATATGTCCTGGCCTTATCTCAACTGCACTATTCAATCAATCCGAGTAAATCAAACCACTCCTATCCAGTAACTTCCCTTGTAATAAATATATTCTTATTTACTCTGAATGCTAAGGGTCACCCATATTTTGGAAGTGTTATTGTGGTTGTGTACAAAGGGCTTACTTAGACAACCTTTGGTGGATTCAGTACAAATCCACATCCCATATCAAGGAAAAGGGGTGTAAAAGTTTCAGCTGGCAGGGGAAGGTCATTCCATGGCCACATCAACCCTTTCCCTCCTTCACTGAATCTGCCGAGAGAGAAGCTGCTTGTGGTTGCTGGGGATCTGCGCATGCTTAATGCTTCCATATAGAGGACAAGACAGCACATTAGCGGGTTAGCAGATGACAAAATGTGATACAGCATGTTTGAAATACCACCTCCTCCAAATATCATAAAAAACAAGAGACAATTTGTAAACATGGCAATTTATAGCTTTTGCCATCACCAAGAAAGATATTTCCTCAGAGTGAGCACCCCCTTGAAGGGTCACTGGTTTAGTGATTTTGTCAACTGGGATGTAACTTCCATCAAATGTTGTTAGATGGATTTCTGGGGCCAGATTTACTAAGCTGCAGGTTTGGAAAAGTGGAGATGTTGCCTATAGCAACCAATCAGATTCTAGCTCTCACTTTCTTTTTACATACTAGAGAATGTCAGATAAAGTCTGATTGGTGGCAATGGGCAACATCTCCACTTCCAAACCCTCAGCTTAGTAAATCTGGCCCCTGGTGTCTGTTCTGGGCCTTCCACTGGATGGATCTGGCTGAAATCACATTCAAATTTAGGATGGACTGTTCCGATAGCAGGCCGCAAAAGTAGGGGGCTTGTTGGAAAAGAAGGTGTGATTGGAACCTTGTCGTCAGGGTTTGTCCAGAAAGGGGGCTGGCTTATTTTGAATGACATTAAATGAGGTTTATTCCATGACAAATCAACACAGGTTTTCAACCTGAGCCCCTCTCCAGAGCTGTCAATGGTGGCTCTGAGGCGAGGGCATCAGGTCTGGCGAAAATGAATGGATGAGTATACTGATCGGCATACTCACCCATTTATAAAAAAAAAAAAAAACTTTCGTCTGTCTCTATTTCTAAAGGTAGCCCATCGGAGCGAGGACTCCCAACGCATAATTATGCCTCCGACCTCTAAGTTCATCTTTTGAACGGGCATTCCAGATGGATTTAACTAATTTAATAATTCAACAGGATATCGCTATCAACACTATCATCAATAGAATCACTGCTTAGATATGCAACCTTGTTTCCATCTAATAAGTTGACAACGTGTACTTTGTTTTCATCACCATCAGTATTTTTAGGGCAAAGTATTGCTATTTTGGAGTATTTATCTTTATCTTTTGAACTAAAATTTCTCCAAATATTTCTTTATTTATGGAATATTTTATATCAGTCAGAAGCTCATCTAGTTTTAATTTAATAAATAAATAAATAAAATAAATAATTAATAAATAAATAATTTAAAAAGCCTAGCTACTAAATCAGGCCTAAATTCTGCTGATTGGCCTTGGTCCAAATTATCCGTTATTTTTGGCCATTTTAGATTACATGTCACTGTGATGAAATAATTTGGCTTTCCATACTTGCAAACAATGGCCATTGCATCTTGGTAATTTTGTTCTATATATCCTGGGCTTCCTTGGAATGAAGAAGGAAGCATGACAGATTTTCCGAGATGCAAACAACATACTGCTGTTTCACTATGCAAGTGATCCATAAGGCCGGTATATAATTGGAGAAACAGGAGAGTGACTGCACAGAATACCTTATTACACAATGACCCAATGTGCAGCACTATTCCCTAATAGTTTACAAAATACACAAAAAAGAAAAAAAGCAGGGAATTTCGGTGCACACTTGTGTTATAACAATAAGTATAGGCCAGCTCAAAGGGTGCATACAAATACATTAATTTTATTAATCCATATTTAATAATTTTTAAAAGGACAAGCAGGCAAATATTTAAAAGGTATATGCAATGAAACAAATATTGAAATACAAATTCAATTCGGACAGCTGCCACAGTCAATTCAAAATGTAACAAATAGATATTGAAATACAATGTTGCCACAATTTACATGATACATGTGCCAGTTAATAAAGTGCAAAAAAGCTATAATGTAAACCAGAAAAGTATATAGATACCAATCAAGTTGCAATATACAAATAACAATAGGCTAGCTTATAAATTCATATAAGGCACAGAAAATGGCCCAGAACGCCAGCTAATCTAGTAGAGGGAAGCTTACCCTGAATATGCCATTAGCGTCCTCGCGGGAGCGCCTTGTCCTTCCAGACCTGTATCTATCCCTTCCTACACTGAAAGTGTGCACCTAAATTCCCTGCTTTTTTCTTTTTTTGTGTATTTTGTTTGTTTTTTTAAAAACATTTAATTGAAGATTTTAAAAACAATCATCCCAGCAAATCCTTTTGCAGGATTATATTATTTCCATGTATCTCCCCCCCCCTTATTTTAGGATTGTTTATGGCACAGTTAGAGTTGTATTATTTGTAGTATTGTATAAATTGTATAAATTTGTAGTATTTTCACTTCTTCAAAGAATAAATTGAGAGTCCAAAATACAAAGGCATGCAAGTTAATACATTTACTTAATTAAAACAGCAATGTCTGTGTTGCTAAACGTTTGGCTGAATCTCTACTAAACGTAAGTCCCCAAATTCACACACGATTCAAGGGCCATATACTAGGTACTTTCCTATTTCTACATACGGCATACTTACACACGGGAAAACACAAACAAGTGTGTGGGTGTGGTTAGCTGCAGCCGATGCTATCCTTAAATTGCACTTGCGTATAATTGTGATGCGTATTTTTAAGCAAGTACGCAATTTCTATCCTAAGTGTGAATCAGGGCCAAAATGTTGATTTTCTCAAAAAGGCAAATAATTTTTTTAATTCTCAAAAATTGTTCAGAGTGTTGTTAATAAATCCAAAAGTTTTCTTTTGATATTAGATAGTTCTTTTAGTGGATTATTTTACTTTTAGTTTTAAGATTAATATCTGCGTTAATAAATGCAATATAAAAATGCCAGAACAGCTTCCAAGCATGCTAAGAAGTAATTCATTTAGTTAAATCTATTGAAATAAGCTTTAGTATTGCAGATGGAGTTTGGGCAGCCTTTATTTACTATGTATTGCTTAAGCACAATATATTAATGACACAACATATGACTTACAAGTTCATTAAGTGGAGATATTATTAAATTGGATAATATCATAAAAAATATAGACATTTATTAATATATATGACTCCATCACGGAGATATAGAAATTACAGTGTTGATGTTGGTAATGTAGTCCATAGAGAAATAATAATGTATTATGTTTGTTCAACTGAAGGTACAATCTGATGAAGTCAGTTACAGACCTCCACAAATAGTCAATTTTAATATTTTAATTTCTGTCTACTTGAACAAATCAGCTGACTTCAAATGCCAACATGTGCTCTTATTAAGACTATTTTTCCCAATACTGTCTTTATGTTGTGTGTCATGGCAATAAACATTGAGTCCTTTAGGAATTTGGTTTTCTCTGTGTCTTTTCCATTAAATCAATACAGCAACAGTGTAAGTAACATCTTCCAGTAAATCCTCGCTCCTCTATTCCCTTCCATTATTGCTTTTTTCTTAATCGTATTCATGGATTATGCACTTATCTACCAAGCTCCTGAATGTATTAAAACCTTCTTAAACAAGTGTTAAGCTTAAACTTTCTCAGTCATAAAAACTGGAGAAATTTGAAGAGATAACGCACTCTAAACAATTTTCTAGGGTGTGGGTCCCTGCATCGAACTGGCTGGGATATCAATTGCTTATGTCTTGATGAGGCATAGCAATTGATCCCAGGAGCACTGAACAGAGTGCTCCGATAGGCAAGTAAAAAAAAACAACCTTTTCACTAATTCTAACCTTAATCCTCCCTTCTCTGGAAGCGGGGACCGAATACAATCTTTGCCCTTACCTTTTTGGGTAACACCGGGACTAACGCGGACACCAGTGGTGTAGGGGGATTCAATATTGGTGTACATTTGTACCTCCCATAAAGCAACCAGCTACCGAAAATCGTCATATATGTACCTATTATATTAACAACAGTAGCGAGTGCATGTTTATTGTATTGCTGAGCATACATTTGAAGTGGGACTCTATCAGGGATTTCAAGTGGAATACAGATAACTTTAGGTCCATGTTTTAATATATTTTTTCTGATGTCTTAAGGTTTAATAAATCTATCATATTTTATAAGTATTGTTTTTGCCAGTGTCTAATGTGTTTATTAGAGCCACCTGAATATACAAGTGGTTTATACGGTTCAACATTCTATATAATTTTAGATAATTCTATAATCAAAAGCGCTGTCATTGGTTTTATTTTGTTTCATTGATTCCAGCTTCTGGAATTAGAGGGGAGGGTGCACTTCCTCCTCAGACGGCAGCTATTATTTATAATTTTGAATTTATTATCTAAGCGCCCATAAGCCTATTTTTTGTATTGCGTCTATTTCTAAAAGCAGCCATTCAGATCAGGGACTCGCAACGATTGTCCACAACACTGGTGGGAAAACCAAAGACTGTTGTTGCTGACAATAATTTTTTTATTACCCATACTTTTGTTTATTACATTATTATTATTATTGTTGTTATTATTATTCTTCAGTATCCCTGCATGGGAACAGAGTCATTTTAGAACAGTTACGTATAAAATAGGAAGATAAGTGAGCCCTGGATATGGTTATCAACTCTGTGGAGTAAAATAGAACTTTAGAACATTTAAAATCAAGATACAAAAGATAAGAACAAATGTTTTAGGAAGGTTGACCTCAGCCATCCATACCTTATTATCAGTTTTTAACCGTTTTTGAGGGACTGCCAGTTACCCAGTATGGAATCATTTTCATGTCAAGTACCACTTTGTATAGCATACAGAAACATACCCAAAACCCATATAAAACCATTTTTCCCAGTTGCCTGTGTACACCAGACAGTGTTCCAAATACTACCAATGGTACTAGCACTGGTTGAGAAACTATGCCTTATATAATAGATGGGGTTTTCTACCACACCAGCCAGTTAATATAAGATGGTGTGGGCACAATGGGCTAAGGAGCAGAAAGTCCATATCAGCATGGCAATTTATCTGTACACACTAGATTTACTGGCAGATCTGTGATTTTCTGCTCCCATAATCCTTTGCTTCAACAAAAATTTGAGTAGAAGAATGGTTTGAACAATGTTAGGAGCAGCGTACTCACTGCACATTAGAAATAACATTGTGACATTATTTGCGATAGTGTTTATTGTGAGATCTGCTTGATAATCAGGTGAAAAAATTGTAGTGTGTATCCAGACATGTAAAAGAAATGTTATGCCCACCTTAACGAGGAAGAGTATATTATTTAGGCCAGTTAACAGACAAACTGCCTGGCTGCTGAGCGATATCTGGGTAGATTGTGGCTGGCTACATTCTACAAGATAATCAGGGTGATCCAAATAATTTTCCCTACAGCTTTGCGAATATCCTAATAGGATCGGCACATAGCGTGATATGCAGAATGCTAATCAACCAATTATCTTGCAGTGTTTCACCAGTTAAAGGTTTTATCGTATTATGTTGCTTCTTCAGCCAGCTTGCAGTTACTCAATTACAGGTCATATGAGATACTAATAATGGACTGGATCCAGATCTCTGCTCTCCAAGCACAATGGCAGTGGATATCTGAAAATGGATCCTGTTGCATCCTAACTCCATGCGGTGAGAGTCTACTCCCCTCGCTTGTCTGGAGTTATGAGCACAGGAGGGTCTTTACATTTCTTGTGCCCTCCTTAATAAAGTGATGGGCTTAACTCAATCGTTACACAAAATGGAGGTTGCTCAAACCAACTTAAAGACTCCAAAATAGCTGCTGTGGAACAACACCCCCTCTCAGTTGCTGCTCCCAGACAAGCCCCAAAACAGAATGCACAATATGGAAGTTTCTCAGATCAACTAATAAGTTAGTACAAACAGGTGCATGAAAGGCCAGGGGGGTTTAATCTGCTGCCAACAGAAACACAGGAAAGGAAATGCCCCAGCA
>WWET01001346.1:388051-401406 GCA_011038615.1 Limnodynastes dumerilii | reverse complement strand
TGTGACCTCAGGTCACTCCAGCGTCATCAGTGATGGGGAGGGGCTGCTCACACAGGCAGAGCAGCACTGAGATGGACGCCATTATGATGCTCTATAAGGCGCTCTTATCAGAGTGATGAGAGCACCTTACAATGTTTTACAGCAGCGTCCAGCGTTGCAGGGAGCAGGGGGATGAGCGCCTGTCCAGCATGGCGCCTGTATGCACTGCATTCCCCCGCGGAGCGGGTCGCGTTGGCCCTGGAAAGGGGTTTTCCTAACCTGAAATGCTATCTTTTAGGTCATCTTAGTCATTTTTTGTGTGTTATTGTGCCCCCTTTGTTCCCACATCTGTAATACATTTGTATATTTGGTTGACAAGAACATAGACAAATCTTTGAATACGCTAGCTATCCATGTCTTCTCAGCTGCTAGGTGCTTGGTGGCTAAATACTGAAAAACCAGGGTCTAGAGGGATAGGAAAAGTGGAGATGTTGAATGTTTCCATCCCCTCCAGGAAAAGAAAGAATAACACCCTCTTACCTTACTCTGTGAGTCTGAGAGCAACTGCTGTGCGGCATCCTCACATGACCCACTGCGACAGTGAACTAATCTCGCAGTGTGTCCTATAGGCCGGCGCTGTCCAGCTGAACACTGATTGGTGGAAGCCGCACCGCAGCTGCTCTCAGACTCACAGAGTAAGGTAAGAGGGTGTTATTCTTTCTTTTTGTGAGAGATCAGATTCTAGCTCTCACTTTCCTATTACATACTAGAAAACGTCAGCTAGAATCTGATTGGTTGTTATGGGCAACATCTCCACTTTTCCTGTCCCGCAGCTTAGTAAATATAGCCCCATGGCTCCCTCAGTCACGCTTATATCTGGTTTGTAGCCCACATGAAAAAGATAACATAACATATTCAGGACAAGAAGGATAATGTCTGGGGACCGGATTCACAGATACGATTTTGGTATTTTTTGCATGCGTATTTTTCGGATCGGATGATCTGCGCAGACATGCTAACTTTTTCCACGCTAGTTACGTAGGACTTAGGCATGGAAGTTCATTAGGCACGGATTTCTGATTCGCACTTAGGGACTCCATTTACAATACGGTGTTACCTTCATTTTAATGAGATAAAGACCGGTTTCACCTAAAAACGGTCTTTATCTTCTGAAAATTAAGGCATCTCCATTTACAATGCAATGATCTCCATGGAAACCATGGCGATCATTAGCATTGCTCCCCCGATCGCTTGGCCGCTCTAATGAATGCGAGCCAGCTAATCGCTGAATTTACAAAGTATCAATGCGGATTTAAACAATCCGCGCCGATACTCTATATAACCGCTCCGGGGGGGGGTAAGTATTCGTAAATATTAAGAACGAAGATGCAAGGCTTGCTGCGAGGTGAGCGAGCCTTGCTTTGATGATTAACGTTTGTGGGCACATTTATACTAAGTGGAGCCCTTAGTGATATATGTATGGAGAGGCAAGGGGAGTATCATGGGTGTTGCCCTAAAACTTAGGTGTGTATATTTGTGTACTTTATAAATATGTATCTGTGAATCCAGTCCTGGATCTTGTTGCTTCTCAAGCAATAATAATCCCAGTCCACTATTCCCCCACCTCCCCTTCTTTAATCCCCTTTGATGTTTCAGGAAGTGTGTGAGGCATCTCTCATGCACCTTTTATTACATATTAAGAACAAACACCATTATGCATTATGGGCCGGATTAAATGCTGTACGTTAGCCTCTGGAATTTGAGATCCAGAGTTCTGTAGATGTGAGTAGAGTCTACCACCCTTCCACATACAGAACCTTACCTTAGGTCTGCCCATGCGGAAGGCACAGATAAGGAATGGTGGATGGTTACGTAAGGGCTTTGGAACGACCTGACTGTAAATTACCATTCCATATCCCACCCACCAAGCGTATCTCATATGCATAATAATAATAATAAAACCATGTTGATTGCAGGGAAGTCATATTTCATCTGTTGTACACAGTATTAGAGTTGAGAGGTGATGTTTCCTATCCCAAGTCTAAATAACAGTGTGATAGTAACGCTGTATCTGCGTTTTCTATCACACTGTTATTTAGACTTTGGATAGGAAACATCACCTCTGAACTCTAATAATGTTTGCAACAGCTGAAATATGACTCCCCTGCAATCAACATGGTTTAGCCCAGGAATAACTAATTTTAAGCACTTAATTAAGTCTGGATCCAGCCCAATGAGTGGACCCACCCACCTTATGGAGACAGAGTTCCGCATCGGAGAAATGAGTTTCAATGCAGCATTCCATGTACCGCGCATGTGATGTATAGACTGATAGGAGACTTACAAATGTAGCGCATGCAAATCTCCTATCGTTATTGGTTCTGAATCCGGCCCTATGTTTTTAATTATATATCTTTGCTCGATGTATGTTGTAAATCCTGATCATATCTGGTTTTACTTCATTCAAAATAAATTCCTCAAATGATGCTGCTGAAACTGTAAACTCGTGGATATAGACATAGCATGAATACTTGTATATCTAAGCTGAACAGCAATAATTATTTACCGTATATTACTGTCGCAGAGTAACCTCTATGTGATAATTGTATTTTCTCTCTATGATCATATCACCTATAAGACAATGTGACATGTTGCACATAATCCAATTAATCATTTGAACAGGCCGTAAATAAAACCTTGCCTTGACAGGAAATCTATACATTATTCCTGGCTTGAATTTTAACGTCAGATACAATGAATGGTCTTGGTAATTTGTGGACAACAATTATCCTATATCATCGCAACTTGATCAAGCATAAGGAATTAGCTACAGTAAAAGAGTTTTAACCTTATTAGTGACAGGTATAATTCATTACTATGTGTCTATTTAACTTATTAGGCAAATATATGAATAAATAGGATACTTCTTCATAAAATATCAGATTACATACATAGTCCCGTATTCACACCTTAGAAGCAGTCGCTTCTTAGTAAAGGACCCACTACGCATGCGTAGTGGGTCGTTTATGCAATCTACATACCAGTTAGGCACGTAGATTGCCTCCGTGTGGTCTTTAAAGACCGTCCAGAGTATTTTAGCTAGTGGAAGGGGAAGGGATTTAGATTAGCCGGGGAGGACGGGCAGAGGCAATGTCCGTGCAGACATTGCATGGATTGTTAAGGTAGCCCTCATAAGTGCCACAAGGTACTTAAAAGGGGGGGGGGCGGTTAGGGACAAGAAGGATGAGTTAGGTGCTGATCTGTCCGCAGCTAACTCACCCGGATCTCTGAATATGAGCCATGATGTCCAAACATGAAAAAATGGCCCTATATATGCTATATTTGTATAGCAAGTGTAACATAAACAAATTATAAGTCATTGTGTATGAAAATGTACAAACTCTCCCTTATGTTATTCATGCATATTTATCCCTTCAGACTACAACAGTACAAATCCAATGTCTAATGGTAAGGACTAAAGCTAATTACTCTCCTATGCAATCATACATGAGATACAATGGCTGTTACAATGGGGTAGATCCAGAACTACGTTTGCCGTACATTTATTTGCGTAGTGTATTTTCGTGTGCGTACCTTCTATACACTCCCCTAGGCACACCCCTTGACCGTACGTATTTTGTCAAGATACGCTTTCCAAAACCTACCTTCACTTTTTGCCAACGTAACCGCAGTGATACGCACACGTACGTATGGGCAACACGAATTTACGCAGCTAAGCACGCCCATACTGTACACTTTAAATACCACCCCCCGCCTACTTTACGTATTTCAGACGTATTTTGGAGTAACGTAAAATTGGCACGCCCACACGTAAGTATTTACGTGACACATACGTGAATGGCCCATACGCTCACAATTACGCTACGCTTCTGTGTTTTTCTGGCTTGCAGGGTGAATTGTCACTAACTCGCCTCTAGGCAAGGGCGAATTGCTAAATGGCGAGTGAATTGCGATTTTACTGCGAGTTAGTCAAAGCGACCTTTGTGAATACAGTGAGTTTTATGTGTAACATTGAAAAAAATCACACTAGCAATTTTAGGCTCTGTGATTTTACAGAGCCCTAAACTCACGTGAGTTTACCTTTAGTGAATACGGAGATTTGATATTCACAGCAAATATACCCCAAAGGGCCTGAAGCAGACCTACGCTCGTGTGCATAAAAACGGCCATTTGTACTTACTGCGCATGCGTGGGGCAGATGATATACTCATGTTACGGTCTAAAAATTTTTGCGTATTACCGATCATGGGGGCGTGCCTGCCATACGAAAGCCGTAACCACGCACCGAAGGCAGGGTAAAGCATTTAAATTGTACGGTATGGGCGTGCTAAGCGTCGCTTATACGCATAGAATGTACACACGGCCGTGGGTACGAACAGAAAAGTTAGGGTAGGGTTTGCTGAGTGTATGGAAGCTAAACTAGGTACGAGCAAGGGGAGTACCTATTGCCGTGCATCGGTGGCACGTTCGGCGTAAATACGCTACAGCCTGGATCAGGCCCAAAGACCCCAAAATAGATAAACATAATGTTAAAATATTCAATGTCAGACATTAATTAGTATAAAAATAAATAACATGATAGGGCTGGCAAAAGTTACAAATTGAAATTATATAGATAAAAAACATGATTAAAGTCACAACAAAAAAATAAACAAACAAATAAATAACTATAAAAACAAACAAATAAATAAATAAGTTAACCTGATATGACTGGGGAAAAATTTACAAACCATATATTTATTAAAAACTAAAATTGATGTTATTATACATACAAGTAAACATTGTTATAATCAATTCTAAGCAAATCTGTAAAAAAAAAAACTAAGTAAAAAATAAACTACAAAAAACATTTTAACTCAAAATTTAAATTTTACCCTTTCGGATGAAGTGACTGCAATTCAAAAATATGCTTTATTTCTGCTATAGCTAATCTTTTTTCCAAATCATTATTTTTCCATGTTTTATTCATAATTTGTATACCCCAAAAAGCCTGAATATGAGAAGGTGAACATTGATGTTGCTCTTTAAAGTGAGTAGAAAGTGAGTGTGTTACAAAGCCTTTTCTAATATTTCTGATATGTTCAGTTAATCGCATTTTAAGTGCTCTAGTGGTTCTCCCAATGTAATTTGCGTTAAAGACCGCAGATACGCAATCTACGTACCGAAAAGATACAAAGATTATGTTAAAAAATTACTATGCATGCGCAGTATACAATTTCGGTAAACACCGGATGTATATGAATACAGCCCATTGTTAGGGACTGTTTCTATTTCTTTACTCTTAAAAAATATCTTTAAAGTAATTTTTCTAATGTACTTTTGTACGTCTAAATATAATTCAAATGGATTAAGTCCTTTAGTAGGGGCAAATTTCATGTCTTTTTTCAGCACTGATATTTCAGATGTAGTTAATACTTTAGTGCTCAAATTTAATTATTTACTATCAGTCTCCAAATTTACATCTGTTGGATTACATGTAGTAGATGGAGATGGTTCTATTTCAGTGCTATTATCGTGCGTCACATTGAAAAATTTACTCTTTTCACAAGACTTAGTTTTTTTCTTCCAGTATTTATGTTTGATTTTACCTCTAGGATGTAGTTTGGAGGGTTTAACTGTTTACCTGTTGTTCTCCTTAATATCTTTTGTTGTTGAAGCCCATTCCTGGGTATGGACAATGGAACTGAGGGGAATGAAAAAAACTATTATCATCATCTCTAAAACGATTTTTATAATAGTCATAATTATCAACTTCTTCATAATGTCTCCAATTGTTGTCATTATTAAATACTTAAAATCTGTTTTGTAGTGGGAGATAGAAATCATTATTATTATTATTATTATAGTATGTGTCTTTATGTTGATTATTGGTGTACAAGGTGTTTGCTGTATATGACTTTTAATGACAATATGTATGTAACGAAAAAACAAAAATTCCGTTTTTGAAGCTTGTTAAATATTTCTTTAAAACCCAAACGCGGTGCTCCAATGAACGATGAGGGTGGAGTTTAAAAACCCTGCTTGCTTGTGTTCCCCTTATGCAACTTGAAAAAGTCTGTGGAATACAGCTGAAACGCGTTGGTGGTTGTAAGGGGAGCCTGCTGTCTATTATTGTCAAGCTGCTCTAGACACAGGGGGTCTGACTTAGCGCTGTATAACATCTACAATCTCTGCTAAAGGGGCACGCTACTACTAGCCGATGTCTGATACTGTTACTGTCATGTTTTTTAGCGATTTCCTTGAAGATTTTTAAAAGATCAAGTTTTTAATCACATATATTCTTGTCTTTAATATTTTGTATTGGCCCACACCATTCAACTTCCATGAACTGATGGAGACACATGATTGACACTTTGTTTCTTCTGCTGATAGCCTGCTAAGGGAGGGAGCGCTTATATTTGGGACTACTAATTGTTTCTCTATTTGGATAATTTTTAGGATGTTTATATATCCAAATCATCAGGTGCCATCTTGTTTTCAGTACAAATCAATATGGGCCTGTACACACTGTTGCAATATCATTCCAAATGGTCTGGAATCGTATGATCTGCCTGATAACTGCATAGGTGTGTACCCATCTTAAGCCTGATGTGTAAAGAGTGTAGAATGATATAATTACTGGTGACCATGGGGCTGATCCAGAGCTACACTGGCCCGCTGGCCATAAGTACGGTCAGCGTAGCTCTGGTGCATTCCCTCGACACTCCCCCTGCGGCCGGAACCACACCAGTATATTCTCCTAGCTCGTCCTACCTCAAGACACAGTGGGCCTGATCCAGAGCTACGCTGACCGTGATTACGTAATTACGCCGGCCACAAGGTCGTAACTAGCCTAACCCGCCCTCCCTCATTTACCTACCTTCCCCCGCCTTCCTTCCGTAACACTTGCGTAGTTACGGCGAGGAACGACCCCTCATCGTAACTACGCAACAGTTAGGGACGCCCGATCCAACATCTGCCCGGAGCATGCGCAGAATGGCAGAAATGCTGTTCTTACGCATACGGCCACCGTAACTAGTGCGGTGGCCGTAGGTCTGGATCAGCCCCCATGTTGCATGTTCACAACTACAGCAATCACAAGTGATAGACAGTGCACATAACGTAATACCACGTTGAAATTCATAAGGTCAATAGTTATACTGTCAGCACCAAATGTCCTACAGGATCTTATCCTATCTGACAGATGTTGAGATATCAACACCTGCCACATGCTGGGGTCATCATTAGAATAACCCTAATTCCAATCCTAGCCACAACCGTAAGCCTAACCCTAAGCCCAAGCGCAAGCCTACTTCAAACTCTAATTACTAACTGGATGGAGGAGTAAAATTAGCAGCCACATGCTGGATCAACATTAGAATAACCCTAACTTCATCCTTAACCTAAGCCCAACCTTAGCCCAGACCTCCACGTTTTTTTTTAAATTAACCTTATATATGTCCTCAATAGTGGCAGAGATTAAGCGGCTATTAGTGGTAATTACAGTACAATCAATACAAGTTTTTCAGCCTTTGTGGACAATGAGCAAGAGATACATCAATTTTCTGTACTACCCTGCTAACCAGTGGCTAACATTACTGTCTTAACACTGAGGTCATGAACTTGATTCCTGGACCAGGTCTAATCTCTATGGAGTTTCCCCACATTTAAATGACTTTCTTCCAGGGTCTCTGGTTTACCCCCACACTCTAAAACATGTTAGGAGGTTAAATGAATGTTGAATAAAAATTAACCCTAGTCTGTGTGTTAGGTAATTTAGAGCCGGATCCGCACTTGTGTACATCAGGCCACTAACGCACGCAAAATGTATACGTCCTCCAGATGTTACACTAGTGATAGTAACAATAGCATAGTAAGCATCGTACAGAACTTTGTTCTGTGCAAGCCCATTTCCTAGCCAATGGGCTGTGCTTACCCCCTGCTAAAGTGGGCAGGGGGAAGCATGCTTATTGTACAGTGTGGAAGGGGCCTCCCACACTTGTGCGAATCAACGGTCGTATGGACCACTGATCTGCACAAGTTACTTAAGGCAGGCTTAGGGCAGCGTAAGCTGCTATAAAGAACACACGAGAGAGGGGAGTGACAGGGGGTGTGCACTCCCCTCTTTCTGTCGGATGGACAGATTCCGCACGTACGGAAAGCAAGCAGGAGTCCGGATTGGCTGTAAGCTCTAATGGGGCAGAGTCTGATGTGAATGATTGCTTAAAATTGTAAAACGCTATGTAATATGAACATGTAATAAATTTGCCCCATCATATTACATGCAGACTGTAATTAGTTTTTGCTATTACTCTCAACCTCTGGATCAGTTTTAAGGGGTCAGGAAACGTACCTATATGTAGGCTTCCTGCAGGACTTATTGACTTAAGTCGTGCTTGTAAAAATCGCCGGAGTTTGTTTGTTTGAACTTACAGGTGAATTTGAACTCGCCGTATTAACTATAGTAAACTCGTTCAAAATCGCCGTAGTTTACATCGCCATGGTAACTTTTTAAAGTCAGAACATATAAATTGTGAATTTACTAAGGGGCAAGTTTTAAAATCTTTGGTCAATAGCTCAAAAATCACCAGAGACAATAGAGGAGGTTGTGAGAGGCGAGTTTGCTAAAATCGCTGGCAACTGGTCAGCAACTAATCATTAGGCCTATAAAAATGACCTCACAAGGGCTAGCAACTGAGGATTATTGCTATTTTATGTACAATGGCATTTTGTGGCTTTTTTTTGGTAAGTGTCTTACAAAATCACAGACGAATGTGTTGAATAAAAAAGTTATTTTATTTTACAATAATACAAGTGATGTAACAGATAACAACATAACAAAGGGCCTGATCCAGAGCTACGGCCGCAAGCGATCGTACGCCGATCGTAAGCGAAAATTCGGCAGAAAAAACGCACTACGCATGTGCAGTATGACAACTTCCGGTCGACTGAAGGACATGAGCGTACAGCGAGCGTATTTTCAGCGTATTTTTCGCTCAAGGGGCGTGCGTTTTGTACGACGATAGTCTGGACGCTTGAGTTACTACACAGAGGTGGGGATAGCCATTTAAATTGTACAGTATGGGCGTGCTAAGCCCACTACGACCAGCGTCTCGGTACGAAAATTCGCACGTACGCTGGAAAATCTTAGGGTAGGGTTCAGCCGCCGTAAGCAGGTACAATGGGAGTGTTATGGGCGTGAAAGTTTATATGCACGGGCGAACGTACGCTACGCTCACGGGCGATTGCGGTCGTAGGTCTGGATCAGGCCCAAAGTGTTAAAAGGTACTTACAATCAATCAAAGCAGAATATATTTTAATAAACACACACAAAGGGCAAGATCCAGACTTAAGTTCCCTTTAAGTATGATCGCGTAGCGTAGTTACGCACTAGTAAGTATAATGCACTCCCCAGGGCATTCCACTCGAATGCACGTAATTTTGCTGATTTACGAGTTCATAACCCTACCTTAACTTTTCATTACGTATCTGCAGTCGTGCGTATCGCCTTGTTGTACGTAACTGCTTAACCCGCCCATACTGTGCAATTTAAATGCCTCTCTCCACCTACAATGCGTATTTTCTGCTTGCGTAGGGATGACACCTCCTTCGTACGTAGTTACGAACAAGTTATGTACGATCAGAGTTACGCTGCGTAACATCCGTCGTGCCAAATTTACGCATGCAGCAAGCGTAAATTTGCTGTCGTACTTAAGTCTGGATCTGGCCCAAAATGGCTGCCAAATGCCTGCAAACAAAGTTTTGGCTCACTAACAAGTTCACCTAACCTCTTCCATATGCAAACACTAACAAAATGACCTGTATTTATATAGTGTCTATGATGTCAACTCTCACAATTTTAAAGCAAACACTGGCGATTTTAAAACAAAGCATATTTAAAGCCTCAAAACACTATTTTAACACTAAAACAAATTGCGGCAAACTGCAGTTTAAAAATCGCTACTTAAACTCGACCCTTAATAAATATGGCAAGTTTCAAAACAAACTCACCGGAGATTGTGGCGATGTGCTGCGGTGTCTGGCCTGAGCGTTAGTGTGCAAAGGTAAAGATCAGTTTAGTCTGCTTGAGACTGAAAAGAAACAATATTTCAGTAAAATACATGTGTCAGTTGGCCCGGATTACTGTTCTATACTTTTGTTGGTACTGTCACACAGTGCTATAGGAAAAGACTTTGACTACATGAAACTGATAGCGCTATTTTTAGAGAGGGATATTTACCGTAGGAGGAAAGCATGACAGGGGAATTTCATCATATATTCATAATTTGTGCCATCTCGGCACCTACCTACATTATGCCATATGTAGCAATTTGCTCCTAAACTGCTAAACAATTTTTTAGACACATTTTGTCATCAGCTGCAAAGTAATTGAAATGTTGACTTGAATTTAATTTCATGCTTATTAAGTAATTACTTTTTATTCCCTTAGCAAATGACTTGTTTTCAGACTCTAAATGTTAAATCTTAAATTTATGTAAATGTATTTAGTTTAATGTCATTGCTGAAGAAATATGCTGTACAGAAAGCATAGATGACTTAGTAAATTTCAGCGCATGGGACAATTAGAGAGAGTCTACATGCGGAATTCCTAAATGTTCCCAATTTGTAGAGATACCCATTTCATGGAGCAGAAAGGAGGAGTATGTCTGAGTCTCCCCTTGGAGGAGGAACATTGGGCCAGATCCTGAGCTAAGTACGTATTTACGCTAGCCGATCACGTCAAATCAGCAATTTGTATTTACTGCACATGCGCGGCAGATGTTACGCCATGTAACTCCTAACGTACGTATCATCAGCGTAAATACAAATGAAGAGACAGGGGCATCAATACGACACCCGTAATTCGCTTTGGAGGCGGAAGGAGGCATTTAAATTGGACAGTATGGACTGGGTTAGGCCGTCACATACGTAAATCCATCACGTACTTCAGTACTTCAGCTATGAAAAGTTAAGGTAGGTTTTGGGCAGTGTAAAATGGCCAAAGTACGTACGACCGAGGGGAGTGCCTAGGGGAGTGCATAGAACTTACGCTAGCATAAGTACGCTACGTGTTCTAGCGTAACTACCCCGTAGGTCTGGATTTACCCCATTGTGTTTACTCTACAGTAGGGGAGGCCTTGCGTATAGTATAGCCTTCGGAATAAGGGATTAGCATACACCAGGCAAACCATGCAAGGAACACTGGATTACCTAACCAACTGCTGGTGAGGACCTGGCTTAGACAGACACAAATGAACACCATTCACAGAGGTTAGTAGTTGTTTTGAATATATTTGTGAAGTCAGCACCCTACTCCTAGAAAACAGGAAAACAACAGCCAGCTGCAAACCCCCCATGCCCTGACCCTACCTTACCTGATTTACACCTACCTACCAACTCCTGATGGGGAGCTTTCAGGTCTGGAACCAACTGGAACCAACTACCAAGGCAACATAGGACTCCTCATACACAGGCTACCAGAATCTATGGACAACAACACAAAACAAACACTATTGACCTCTCTGAGTACCAGTCAAAGGCCAACAGGGTTAAAACAATGAAACAATCAAAATAGTAGGATTTGCACATGGGCCCCCCCTTCCCTTACCTAAGGCAGGGCTGTCACGATTCGCAGGTCAAAAGGGGGTGGGACTGACAGAACTGTTAAGCTCCACCCCTTTCTCCTTTTTCGGCCCGCTAATCGAGACAGTCCCACCTCAGGGGAAGGGGGGACTAATTTGGCATCTATTTCTGCCCTCTGGAAGTTCTTAGAGGAAAGACATAGATGCTGAATGGCCCCACTTCCCCTGCCAACCCAGGGTGCAGGATGCATGCCACTGGGCCCCCTGTTCTGAGGGGCCCATGTGCACTGCACACCCTGCACCCATTATAGATACGCCTATGGGTGTATTAGTGAAGATACATTTTACAAATTTTGGATATGCCAACAGTAGCATGCTGCTTGTAAATTCCTTGACCATCCCCACAAATAATATGTTGTAACAATTGTAAATTAGTCATTTCACATTGACCCTTAATTTTCCTGACTTGTATTTGTACAACATTATTATACAGATCACACATCACACGACAAGTGTTGTTATTGCTGGATTTTTTATTCTAATTTTATTCATTGTATATGTATTTATATGTGTATTAATTTATACTTTTGTTTAATTATTAAATTTTGGATCTACATTTCAAGCGCATCCTTTTTTTGCACTATACATTATTATACAGGAATGGTAAAAAAAAACAAAACTAAATTCATATTCCCAATAGGTAATCTTATAATCTAGAGCTCAACAGGACAATGGCATCAATCATATTTGCCCTGGCGTGATTCTCTTAGTAGTTGAAAGTTCCGGTGAACAAGTTCTCATTGTAAGCTGCAGAAATACCATGCCTTGATGAGATACTACATATCTTTCAGTGCTGTATATATACCAATCAGGTTCCTGGGACAAACATCAAACAGGTTGTTGGTTCAGGGTTGAGGCCATAGATTATGACTGACAATAGGAAAAAGATCCCGGTTCAGATTCACAGTTACATACTTTTCGTCTTACGTACGTTGTTTTAAGAATTGAGCTATTACGCATGCGTAGTAGCTTATTTATGCTATCTACGTACCATTTTTGTACATAGATTGTATGTACATAGCATGCATAGTAGCTCAATTCTTAAAACAACGTTCGTAAAACAGCCCAAGTTCATCCATACTTCCATTGCTCTTTGTACTTAAGCACTCCATATGACTTACAATACGGCCGCATAAAGTACTGTATGTGTTTAAATATAATTAAAGTTTTCATTGATGGACAATAATAAATTTTAAAAGACTTTTCTTGGGATATGAACTTTTAAATATTTCATTTTCACTGCAGCTCAAAGGATAACTTTTATAGAGTCATAAAATTTTAATCTCCAGCAACTGTACTTGGTCCAACTGTCCCTCATCACACACTACTGTCTACTGTCTATTAATACCCCTTCCATATCATGTCAGTGAGATAATACGGAGGATAGTAACTACACAGGATAAAATATCTACCTGTCACAAAGGTATTAAAATACATTACAAGGTCAAAGCTGTTATACAGATTCTTTTTTACTTTTTTACTAATCATAAAACAAACATTGTCCTGAAAGACTTCAACCAAGTGTTAATCCAGACTTCATAAACATGATCAACAGACATGAACAGGTTCTTCCAGTACAGGTCTGGTTCCTCAGGATCATGTTGAGGGACCGTATTCACATTTAAGAGTGAGTTAGGTGTGGACAGAACAGCACCTCACTCACCTGTCCTGCCCCTAACCCGCCCCCCGTTTTTAGGAAAATACGCACAGAGGACCCCCCCCCACCTGTCTAGC